>JACVBY030000575.1:0-93521 GCA_017589505.3 Metroxylon sagu
TGTTGGTGAAAATCGTCGACAAGAGTCTGAAACCCAAATATAAAGGAGAGGGAATATTTTGAATTCCTTCTTTCCATTTATTCTTAAAAAAAAAATTTATTTATTCTGTAGTTCAATCTCAATGATTCAACATGAAGGGGCTCTGATACCACTTGTTAGAATTTATGAAATTCCCTTTGGTGAAAACCATCACCCAAAATAATAGGATCATTCATATGGGATCACCAAGATAAAATTAAATATATAGGCGGAAGTGTACCCGAGTTCATATCAATTGATTATCCTCTAGAGTTGAGCGGTTGGCCTTACAGATCAATACGTCCACTTTAGAGAGAGCCCTTTAGTTTTTCTCAGTATTTTCTCTCTGATGATGGGATGTCAGAAAGAATGTCTCTATGCATGCGATCTGGGGACCATGACCACTATATATAGATAACCTTTTAGTTATCTAATTTTATTTCTATTTTAGCCCTCATAAAAATAGAAATAATCCCTTAAGTCTCTATACATTAAAGGCTCACACCCTATCAGATACATTAAAGCCCAAATTATTGAATACTTAATAGATCACTTTTAATTGGGCTTAACCTTATTTGATAGCCCACAATACATAATTATTCATATATAAGCCCAATGTTGGATTAATGATCCAACAAATCATAGCTTGGTGAGTTGCAAACTACCTTGCTGCCTTTGGTGTTTCCTGGTTTGCAGGAAGGAGCTAGAACTGCTTTCTGCCTCTTCGGCTCACTGAACAACATTGACATCGAAGGTAAGGTGGTGGTATGTGATGATGGCCAAATTAGCAACATGGACAAGGGCATGATCGTCAAGAAGACCAGAGGCACTGCCATCATCGTTGTGAAGACCAAAGTCAAAGGATTCACTATCTTGGATGATATCCATGTCCTTCCAACATCCCATGTCAGCTATGCTGATGGAGTGAAGATTAAATCGTACATCAACTCAACTTTGGCTCCCATGGCATCAATCATGTTCAAGGGCACTGTGATCAGAACTTCTCTAGCTCCGGCAGTCGCGTACTTCTCCTCCAGAGGACCTAATCGGGCAGACCAAACATCCTGAAGCCTAACATCATTGGCCCCAACATAAATGTTTTAGCAGCATGGCTTATCGAAGTTGGACTGCCTGACACTACGTCCATGTTTAACATAATCTCCGACACGTCCATGGCCATGCCCCACCTTAGTGGGATTGCAGCACTGCTAAAGAGCATCCACCCTGACTGGTCCCCGGCAGCGATCAAGTTGGCAATCATGATGATCATCGACTTAGCCACCAATGATGGTGGTATGATTCCCGACCAGACTAGGCTGCCTTCTTCGCCGTGGGAGCTGGCCATGTGAATCCCTCGAGAGCTGCCAAACCAAGCCTCATCTACAACATCAACTCCAATGACTATGTTGCTTACCTTTGTGGCCTGAAATACATGGATTGTTAGGTTAACGTCATTGTGCATCGCTTAATCAAGTGCTCGAGCTTGACAAGCATATTTGGCATAGAATTGAACTATCCTTCATTCATGGTGATCTTGAACGCTAGAAATGACTATAAGTTAGAGGTGACGAGGATGGTAAAGAATGTTAGAGCAGCAAGATCAATGTACAAGGTGTAGATAATGTCTCCTAAATAGGCGTTCTGCCGTAAATCCAACGCAGCTATCCTTTTCTAAAGTTAACAAGGAGGCACAGTACACCGTGACCTTCTCCACTGATAGGAGAAACAAGGGATACATGGAGGGCTTTCTGACATGGCTCTCTTCTGATGAAAATATAAGTGTCAATAGTCCAATAATGGTGGCCGTTCAATGACAGAGCCATGAACACTTTGGATGCAAGTAGTTGGCGTGGCTTTCTTATGTTGCACCTATGATGTTAGAAATAAACAAAGTTGTCTTTTGCTTTCATACCCTAGTCTTTGTTTGTGTGCTGGGGCCCTACTCATAATTTAAAAATATATAGTTTGCATATATTTTGTTTGCCTAATATTGTGTTGCTACCTTCTTTAAAATATTAGAGGCTGTTTAGAGTCTCATAAATAAAGTCGTATGCACTCAAGTTGCTGATGTGGGTTGGCATGCTTATTTGAATGTCAATAACTTAATTTACACAATAAAATCAGTTGCTCCTAGGGTTAGAACATTCTTTCCACTCTATATTAGTCAAAGTTTCAATATCCCAACTAGTTCACAATCTCCCTCCTCCCTATTTCCCCATCCTAACCTTACCCTGGCCATGCCTTGCCAGACTCCTCCTTTGCCTCTCCTCCTACTTCCCTTCCCCTTCTTCCCCCGCCCTTCTCTTCAGTCCCACCTCACTCTTCTCTCATCCATATGCCTTTTTGTTGGCCTTTTGTCAAGAAATAGTCTACCAACAACATGCTTCCAAACTACATCAGCAAGCTAGTATATGAAAAAGACAAAATAGCCTTGGCCTATGTTCTCTGTAAGGCTCTTCCAATCAATACCCTTAATGATGGAAGCAACCATGGACTTAGAAGATGATAGACAATTTGTTGCTATCTGCATCACTAGCTAGTAGCTAGTTGGGGCACAGTGTTTACTTCCATTTTTTTATCCTTCACAATGGACTTCTTCTACATCAACAATCAAAAATACAAAAAAAAATATAGATTAGAGAGATGATTAGAGCTACAAAATGACTAAAGATATAGAGAGGAGAGAAATCATGATATCTGGTGGATGTATGCAAATAGCAATGAGGGTAAAAAGGTGTCAAAGAAGTGGAGAGAGGGGGCACAAGAGGTAGAAAGCCTCGAAGGAGGAAGCTGGGAAGGTAGGCGAGGAGGCAGTGGAGGGTGATGAAAGATGAGGATAAGAGAGGGGGGAGGAAGGCAATGGATTAGGGGAGGAGGGGAGGCTTAGAGCTAGGACGTAGAGGAGTTTCCTCTACGAAGATGCCAACATCCAAGTGATGGGAGAAGAAAGAAAAAGACCAAGGTTTTAGTATTCATGGTGTGAGACAATATTTCCTTTTTTCAGATATGTGAATTGATCTTCCTTGCAAGTCAATTATTATAACTTAAGTTGTAAAGCAACTTGAATTATTGCGTAACTTCAACCCCATGGTCCAAACAGCCTTTGTAGCAATTGCATTTAGATGAGATCCTATTTGTTTGTTTGCTTTTTTATTTTAATATTCGCAGGGGATAATTTGAGACCCAATATGATCGAGTATCAAAGTGAGAGTTGATGTTAAAATATTTAGAGCAAAAAATTTTGCAAGATTCAAAGCTTAAAAAAATTATTTTTTCAAGCACGTCCTAAAGCTTTTATTAATCTTAAAATTATAGGATACTGTAACCAGAAGGCAATTATATGTTATAACATAATATCTCATAACATTAATATGAAAAAATTTGATAAGTCTCAGTAAACCACTTTGATAGCCAAGCACCCATATTAACTTATAAAATTCTTTCAAATCATAATATCTATATTGCCCATAATAATAATACATATATTGAGCCAACTTTAGTGCTCTCAGCATTTTTTAAACATTTGCACACATTCTAGACAACAATATCATGTTATTTAAAGACTTGGCAAAGTAGCCTAACTCATGGCCTAAGTAAAGTTATGGTCCAGACACGAAACTCGCAATAGCCAACACATGCCTAGCCAAATTCCAACAGATAAGGCCCAAGCTAAACTACAATAGATCATAGTAGTTATAAAAAAAGGTTTCAAAAAGGTGGCTGCCTTAGCCGGAAAGAGAATGAGCAAGAAGAAGGAAAGGGCTCGGTCTCTAGTTGGCCTATTGCAAAGTCACCCTAGCATTTTTCAAAGCAGAATTTCTAAGAAACCACAAGCATGCACAAACCATTCTCTCATGCTCCAACTTAAATGTTTTCTTTGCACATAGTTTCTAACCCAAACCCTTTTTGGAATGGCTCCCTTTGCTCATCTAGCAGTCTACAAGGTGTGTGGCTCAAATGGATGCTGTTTTTCAGACATACTTGCTGGGCTCGATAAGGCCATCAAGGATGGAGTCGATGTTGTATCTCTCTCTTTGTAGATCCTCTGTCCCTTTTACAGCGACACCATCGCCATTGGCACCTTCAAAGCCATGAAGAAGGGCATTTTTCTGAGCTGTGTGGTTGGAAACGCAAGGCCAACTCCTGGTTCCCTCTCGAACGAAGCACCATGGATTCTGACAATCGATGCAAGTTCCATGTATCGGGTCATTCACACTACGATGGAGCTCAGCAATGAAGTTAACTATGATGGAGAATCTCTTTACTAGCCTAGCAACTCCCTCTCCACCTTGGTTCTTTTGGGGAGCCGTAAACTTCAAAGCGAGGGTTCATCATCCCAACCTAGCAAGTTGCAAACCGTCTTGCTGCCTTTAGTCTTTCTTGGCTTATAGGGAGGAGCTAGAACTACTCTATGCCACCTCGGGCTTGTGGAGTGATGCCAAAATTCAGCAAAGGCATTATCATTGGCATATTAGACTCTGGAATCTCACCCACCCACCCTTCTTTTGATGATAGTGTGTTGCCCAGCTAAGCAACCCAAGAGGGGAGGTGAATTGGGTTCTTTTAAAAATTTTAACAATGATGTACAATATTTGCAAAGCTATAAGAGTGTGTGTAATATCCTGAACCTGAAAGTCTTGAAATTTATTTTAAACATGTTTTTATTGTTAGTTTAGTCTTCTAATGTGAATGATTAGAGTAAAATCTTGAAAAAATATGAAAGCTAAAATTTTGAAGTTATTTTGAGTTTCCCCCATGATCTTTTTAAAAAGCTAATAAAGTTAATTATTTGGGCTTGTAATTGAAGTTTTTGTAATGATTTTAATGTCTACTAATTGTTTTTGATCCTTGGGAGAGGTTGGAATAAAAATTTTGAAGGTTAGAATGCCCTAAAATAACTTTTGGAAATGATTTTATGTAGTTAGCTAGCTCTAAAGCTAGCTAACTTATAACTTTAAGGATGTTAGCTAGCTCTAGAGCTAGCTAACGCATGATTTAAGGATGTTAGCTGGCTCTAGAGCCAGCTGATGCATGATTTTAGAATGTTAGCTGGCTCTAGAGTTAGCTAACATAGGATTTTGAATAGTTTTATTAAAAGTAGTCGACTTTAGAGTCGACTACTCGGTAAAAACTTGCTGTAAAACTGATTTGGTATAGTTTTTAGCCACAGTCAACTACATAGTCGACTACTGTGGGAAATTCTTCTGTAAAAAGAGTTGGGAACCAATTTTATCCAAAGTAGTCAACTGCTTAGTTAACTACTTTGGAAAATCTCTCTGTAAAAGTGGTTTGAGACTAATTTTAGCCACAGTGTGATCGACTACTGTGGAAAATTTCTTTGTGGAATTGGTATGAGACTAATTTTCCTCTTGTTAGTCAGCATTTTAGCCGACTAATGAATAAAAATTAAAAACTTCCCAGGAGGTCACCCATCGCTCTCACCCAAGCATGCTTATCTTTGAGTTTTGGTGGATAAAAATAATCTGTGGAATTGGTTTGAGACCCATATCACCCTCATTAGCTAGTATCCATACTGTCTAATAGGCTGTCGTTTATCTGATAACGAAAATTGGTCAGGGGCATAAGTAAAATTTGGTAAAAAGGTCATTTGAGAGTTTGATTAAGGGCAAGATGGAAAAAAGAATTTAAAGGATAAAAATACTTGGCAGAGAGGAAGCCAAGTGGACTTTAAAAAGTGTAACTTAAGAGTGAAGAGGGGCAAAATGGGAATTTCTAAGGGTATTAAAAACCCACTCTTCTTTTCTTAGCCCTTAAGCCACCGTAAGAAAAGAGAGAAAAGAGGGAGAAAAGAGAAAGAAAAAGGAGAGGTTCAGCCAACCGTGGGAAAGAAGAGAAGAAGAAAAAGAAAAGAAGAGAAGAAGAAGAGAAAAAGAGGAAGAGAAGGAAAGGAAGAAGGTTTGGTGGTTTAGCTCATCTTTGCTAAGTAAGTCCAAACCTTTTTAAGCTAGAGAATGATGTTAAAAATCTCATGATTTAGAGGTAAATGAAGTGATAGCATGAGTATGTTGTAAATCCTTGAGTATGTTAGGGATTGAGGAATATTATGCTAAGATGCTAAGAGATAGAGTATGCATGCATAGTTTCATGAAACCCTCAGTGCACGTGACCCTAATAATGCATGTATGATGACTTAGGCCAAAAAATTGATACCAGAGAACCAGAACAAGAGAAATAGAAGCTATAGCGGTGTGCTAATAGTAAAGGTGAGTGGGTTTCTCATCTAGCTTTGATAAATGTTTTATGATAGCATAGTGATATTTTGCTATAAATTAGAGTATGTTATGCTAAGTATAGTATTTCAAGTAATTGAATATGAGAAATGAGAACCCAGTTATTATGTCTCTTATTCTTAAAGCATTTCGAAAGCAAAGCATGAATTTAAAGCATATTTTAAAGCAAAGTGAGTTTCAGCAAAGCATAAGTTTCAGAAAAAGCATGAGTTTCAGCAAAGCATGAGTTTAAGAAAAGAAAAGGAAACATGGGCTAGAAGATGTTTCAAAGCAAAGTATAGAGTTCATGAAAAGTATGGTTTGGATAAAAACACATGTTTCAATAAAGCATAGAATTTACTTTTCAAATTTATGTTTCAAAGAGATGCATGGGCATGCATGAATATCAATGTTTCAAAGAAAATATAGCTGGTTGTATATTGGATTATAAACTTATATTGGAGTATTTTTACAGCATAAGCATAAAGAGCATGGGGCCATCTATGGGGTTGATCACCCTATAGACTGTCATAGCATGAGCATTGCACACACTATTATAGCCAGCACCTCCTTGTGACTCAATCGTACTATGATCCCAAGGCCAAAGGGAGTACAAGCTAGATCAGCCTAGTGGGACAGATTGCAAGCAGCCCAGTGGGGTAAGAATCATAGCTCGGTTAAGAACTAGGTTACTATATAGCCTGAGGGGGCACAGAGATATAGGCCCATGGAGGGGGCAAGCAGGAGGCCCAAGGAAAAGGGGCAAGCTCACACCTACGGTGAACCGCACATGTGAGGGGTGCCATGTGGTGCGGGGATCCTCAGCGCTCAATATACTCACCCACTAAAAGTACACCTGCAGGAGGATGATTGTAGGGATGTACCTTAGTGGTAGCACACCTAGCCTACCATCATGAAATTTTGTAATTGTAATATTTCTTCATTTAAGTTATATTATTGGAAACATAAGCTAACTTATACGTTAACTTATTTCATTTATAAAGATTCATGTATCGATCACAATATATTATGTTGGTATTATTATGAGTTGCATAGTGTGGTTCTCAGTTTTCCCCATTGTTAGATGATTATCCAGTCACTGGGACTTAGGTCTCACCCCTCTGTTGTTGACATTTTTGGATTTCAGATCAGAGATAGCAGGTTGGCCTTGGAAAGCATGAAAGTGATTTGGGTTGTTAATTATTGGATTGTATATGTATTTGAAATGGATATGGATGGATTTGTATGACTGTAATCCTATGATGTATTTTGGACTTGGATGATTATGAGAAATGACCTTCATTGTGGAATGAACTTGTGAATGATCTTTATAGCAGCTTTGTGATAAAAAGTATGGAAATTATATTTTATCTGAGCAGAGTTAAATAGATTGTGATATTATTTTACAAATAGTATGAATGTGATGAGCAGGTCAAAGTTTTTAACAGGTTCAGTATTTTAATGCATGTGACTTATGACAATTAGATAAGGATCGCTGGGGCTTTATGGTGCTTAGCATAAAGACTAGCAGATCTTTACCTAATTTTCATAAGAAATCATGCCATTGGGAAGGGGGCCCGACAGTGTGAGAGTGAAGTGTCAAACTTAACACAAACAGTAATAACAATGGAAGGAACACACAAACACAAGGATTTATAGTGGTTTGGTGCTAACCCTTGCACCTACATCCACTCTCCAAGAACCTCTTGGAAATTTTCATCACCAATCGTTCTCCAACGATTACAACCTAGCTTACTCAGCTAGCTTCTTGTTTCCAGGCATAAGGGAGCCTTTACAACCACCAATTAAGGGTTTGGCACACCCCTCATAAGTTTCAACCAAGTTGAAACTCAACTACTTATAATGAGAAACAAGTTCAGCAAGAACAGCTCCTTAACGAGCAAATAAATACAATAAAGAGCACTTTATAGTTTTGAAGCCTTTTTCCCTTGAATGAGCTTCACTTCTTTGAATGCTGGAGTTAAGAGCACTTGATGAAGCTTCTGGAGTGGTTGGTGGGAGCTTTGAATGGGCTTTAATGGATTTTTAAACTTCAACAACAGTGATTTTTGAAAACTGGAGCAGGCTGAAATTTCTTTGGATTTGACTTGGTAAAGCTCTCTTTTTCTCACTTGTAATCCTTCAAAAATCTACTTAACTTGTTGCTAATCCATCCCATTAAATTGTATTTATAGTTGGTTGAGGGAATGGATCGTTAGAATGGCCGTTTCCGAATATTGGAATGTCAGAACTAGCCGTTATGCATCTTCCCAAGCTGTTAGTCGGCTCCAGAGCCGACTAACATAGGCAAACTCACTATGTTTGCCATAGTAGTCAGCTCTAGAGCTGACTACTTTGTGCCAGTCCACTGTATGGTCACAGTAGTCGGCTCTAGAGCCAACTAACACTTGTTTTTCCACTGTAAAAACTTCTGTGACACATTTTTGACTTGAAAGCTCACATGTGGGTCGGCCAAGGACTTCATTCATGCATTCCAAGTTTCAGTAGTTGCCGTGGGAGTTGACTAATGTCTTCAAAACTTGAAAAATCATTCCACGGACTTGGAAAACTATTGAATCAAGGAGGCTTAGTCTCGCAACATTCACAACTTGGATTTTCTTCATTTGAGAACATTGCCAAACATCTGAAATTCACTTAGTTTGATCTTGAATCATCCTTCTCAGATCTTGGAACTCTCTTTCTTGAGCCATAAACTCTTGGTGACTCTTGTATAGCTGTAAATCTCATTGATCTACACCAAAATCATCAGTAACTTACTTAATTGTTTTGTGATCATCAAAATCAATGCGGGGTCAACAATCTCCCCCTTTTTTATGATGGCAAAACCATTAAGTATAAGATTAAAATAATAATTTAAAGCAATGCAGTATTAAACTTACCACAAGGTTGAGATTATTTGGCTCATGTCAGGAGAAGTTTCTAAGTCATTTTCATATGTAGCTTTTATGCCAAAAACCTCGAAAAGAGTGCCAAAAGTGAGAATATGAGTCAAAAGTTAAAAATTTTTATCCGAATATTTCAAAAATAATATGACATTCATTTTCCATGCTTTGAATTTGGAAAAAATCAGATTTTTAGTGGGATTTATAGTGATTTTTGACTCAAAAAGCTGAATTTTCAATGAAATTCTGAATTTTTTATGAAGAAGTTAAATTTTGTGCCAAAATGATTAAATTCAGTGCCAAATTCAAAAGTTATGTGCTGGGGATGATGATTTATGCTAATAAACTTTGTCTTCATACTGAAATTATAATTTTGATTCTAAAAATTCAGAGTTTCGGCGGTTAAATCAGACTGTGCTAAAAGCGTGCCAAAAATCTGTATAGTGTGTCGAAACTTTGATTTTTGATGTCAAAATTTTCAAGAAAAGTGTTCAAACGAAGCTCAATTGTTCTAAAAGAAAGTAAGATGAAGCCAACAAGTTTTGTCTCCCCCTTTTTGTTGCAAAAATTCAACAAGGTCATTTTATTCTCAAGAGGTTGAATTTTGCTGAAACAGTTTTATGTTGTTGCATTTTTCTCTCCCTGAACATATGCTCACATTGTTTCTTTTTGAAATATTTGATACTTATTGAAACATACTGAAACTTTTTGAAAACATGCTAAAGCATGATAAAAAATTTTTGAAACTTGAAGAAAAAATATTGAAAAATTCGCTGAAACTTGACAAGTTAGATCCTTCTCCTTTTTAAATGTGTGCTTGCCCTCTTTGATCTTTTCATGGGTCCATTCTCTCCTTTTTTGTCATCAATCAAAAAGGAAGTGAAAGATTAAGCACTTAGTTTTATATATCTCATCCTTGATAGTTTAATATTGAAAATTTTCATGACAAATGAAAGATCTCATAAAGTTAACATGAAACATTTCATAATAGGGAAATTTCATATATAGAATTAAAAAAAAGAACATTTCATTAAGCATAAGATCTCATACAAAGGAGTTTCATAACAAGACATTCTAATACAAGCATTACAAACGTTAAGTTCTAATACAAACATTTCAATACATAGATATCCTAATACATTCTAAACACAACAAGATAACCTAAACTACTCCTCATCTGAGGATACAATAGATGGCTGAGCAGAAGATCCAGAACCACGATCTTATGGAGGAGGACGATAGGATGCATGAGGTGGCCTGGAGCAAGGGTGAGCTGATGTGAAGCTAGGCTGGGGAGATAGCTGAGCAGGATGGGTAGGTGGCTGAAAAGCAATTGGAGCAAGCTGGTCACTGATGGTGGAGACCAAATGATGAAGAAGACCAATAGACATCTCCAGTCTCTCAGATCTTCCACCAAAGGTCACAATCTGAGCTCTCAGCTGTCTCACTTCTTTAGCCACACGAGTTAACTCCTCAGAGTCACGATTAAATCCAGATCCGTGACCTCTCATCTCTTGCATCATCAGCCTTCCACTAATAATATTTACAGAGTGCTCTAGCCTATCCAACCTCATCATCATCTGAGTCATGGTCTCATTTACAATAGAAATGTGAGGTACCATAGTGAAATCGCCTGTAGATAAGCCACTGTCCCCTGAACTCCTACTGGAGAGAGTAGATGACACCTCTCTGACAATATACTGTAGCTGATCCTGACTGAGCTCAATGGATGTCCTCTGGGGTGCTGTGGGCTCCTTAGGCTGCTGCCTAGTGCTTGATTCAGCCTCCTCATGTGAGGAAGAAGATGGACCCTCAGCCTCAGCTGGCTCATCTGCCTCTGCTTCTCTGCCTCTTCCTCTGGTCTACCGCCCATTAATCTTTACAAATCCCATTCGGCGCAGAGAGTGGTCATTGTAGAAGTTCGAATGGTGCAGCTTGGTGGATTCTTCACCCTTCAATCTTACTCCAAAATGTTTAAATACATGGGTGAGAAGCATACCATAGGGAAGAGCAGATCTAGCTCTGTTGACTGTTTCTCTCCACACAGTCAACATCAACTCAGGGAAATCATAGGGGATGTCACTGACTATGTGATACATGAGGGTCAGATCCTTCTCAGTGACCAGGTTGAAGCTACCAGTCCTGGGGATGAAAATTCTGAAGATTATGTGATGGAGTAATCTCATTTCTACATTTAGGGTGTTGGCCTCCAAACGGTCTACTCCCTCTCTATCTTTAATTCCTAGGATTGTCTCAATCCTATGGGCTCTATCCTTAGGAGAATCCTCACAGACCCTACCAACAGGGACTCTCAAAATATTGCCAATGGTGGCATGGTCAAGCTCAATATTTACCCCTTTTACAATGGATGAAGCAGAGGTAAAATCAACAGAGAGATTCTGGTAAAACTTTCTTACCAATTTTGGGTAGATTGCTGCCTCTATCTTGCACATGAAGCTCCATCCCCTCCGTTGAAGCATCCGTCCAATGGTGAACCGTTTTCGGGCAAGAAATCAAAAATCCATGATCCTTCCATTTGAGATAGCTCTTGTGGACAAGGATTGGATGCCAAAGAACCTTGAGGGAGAGGGCATGGCAGAGGCTTGTGCGCCTCTTTCGCAGGAGCTCTCCGGGGCTTCATCTTGCCACACGCAGGGGATCCTCATCCGTGGAGCCATGGAGCTAGGGCACTAGATCTGGAGGAAAGGAGGGATCTAGAGATGGTGGAGGAAGGGATTTAGAGGGTTCTAGGCTTTGGGGAAGGGTTTTGGAAGATTGGAGAAGAGATGAGAGTGTGGGAGACCAAGGGGCGTTCGGTCTCTCTTATAGACTGAGCGCTCCTTGGAGTTAGTCAGCTCCCATGCCGACTAACTCCATGTTAGTCGACTCCCCAGTCGACTAACATGGGGAGCATGACGCCATCCCTCCAGAAAATCTAAGAAATTTCATACAAAATGATTTTTACAAGCTACGCATGTTATGGGATCATGAAGAGGGGTCAGTTGGGCTAATTGTCATGATTTTTAATCATTAAAAGCATGCCCAAAAAAAATTTAAAAAATCAATCTATGTAGCTGACTCATTTTGATAGGGGTCAAACATGCCAAGTTCTCTTCTAATTTCATAAAATTTGTTTTCATCAAGGGGTTTTGTGAAAATATCAGCTAATTGCTTGTTAGTACTAACAAATTCAAGTATTATATCTTTATTTTGAACATGATCTCTAATGAAATGATGTCTAATTTCAATGTGTTTGGTCCTAGAGTGCTAAATTGAATTTTTAGTTAAATTAATGGCACTAGTATTATCACATTTTATGGGAATATCTTTAAGTTTAATGCCATAATCTTCTAGTTGTTGCTTAATCCATAGAATTTGAGCACAACAACTTCCAGCAGCTATGTATTCAGCCTCAGCTATAGACAAAGCAACTGAAGTTTGTTTCTTGCTAAACCATGAGATTAAGTTAACTCCTAGAGATTGGCAAGTTCCACTAGTTTATTTTCTATCAATCTTACAACCAGCAAAATCAAAGTCTGAGTAACCAATCAGATCAACAGAGGATTGCTTAGCATACCAAAGACCAAGATTTTTAGTACCATTTAAATATCTTAAAATTCTTTTCATAGCATTTAAGTTTGTTTCTCTAGGATTAGCTTGAAATCTAGCACACATGCATACACTAAATAAAATATTAGGCCTACTAGCAGTTAAATATAAGAGAGATCCTATCATGCCTCTATAAAGCTTTAAATCTACTGATTTACTATTATCATTCATATCAAATTTGCAAGATGAGCTCATGGGGGTATTAGCACATTTAGAATTCTCCATGCCAAATTTCTTCAGAATTTCTCTTATATATTTGCTTTGGCTAATGAAGATTCCATCGACATTTTGCTTTATTTGAAGTATGAGAAAATAGTTGAGTTCACCCATTATGCTCATCTCGAACTCTCCCTGCATGAGCTTAGCAAAGTCTTGGCACAAAATTTCATTAGTAGCACCAAAAATGATGTCATCCGCATAAATTTGCACAATGAGCATATCATCATTTTCTCTTTTTATAAATAATGTAGTGTCTACATTTCCTCTAACAAAATTGTTATTTATCAAGAATTTGCTCAATCTATCATACCATGCCCGGGGTGCTTGTTTCAAACCATATAAGGCTTCGTTTAATTTAAACACATGGTTTGGATGATCATATTTTTCAAAACTGGGTGGTTGTTCTACATAGACTTCTTCAGCAATATACCCATTTAAGAAAGCACTTTTAATATCCATTTGAAATAATTTGAAGTTCATGAAACATGCAAAAGCAAGTAATAATCTAATAGCTTCCAATCTTACAACAGGAGCAAAGGTTTCATCAAAATCAATGCCTTCTTCCTGATTATAACCTTTTGCAACCAATCTTGCTTTATTTCTAATTATATTTCCATGCCCATCCAATTTATTTCTGAAAACCCATTTAGTACCAATTATGGGATAATCAATTGGTCTATCAACTAGGGTCCATACATTATTTCTTTCAAATTGATTTAACTCTTCATGCATTGCATTTATCCAATCAGGGTCATTTTTAGCTTCATCAAAACATTTTGGTTCAATTTGTGAAACAAATGCTAAATGATTACATGCATCTCTATATGAGGACCTAATTCTTATCCCTTGAGATGGACTACTAATTATGAGTTCTTTGGGGTGATTGTGAACATACCTCCACTCCTTTTTCAAGTCATGTGTACCTTGAGGTTCAGCTTGTTGGAGTGTTTCAATGCTGTCTTCTTGATTAAGTTGTTCATTTGAGCCTTCCTTTTCCTTTAGTGTGATTGGTGGGGACACCAAGATCAGATCATGGTTCCAGGATCTATGAATGATGTTTTGATTGTATTTGAGTCATGATTGTCATTAGAGTCCTATTTGACTCAGTCTAGTCAAATTAATTAAGTTCTGCAATAAAGTTGACTAGGTCAACTGAGTCCATTGCATCTTGTTAGTTGTCTACAATCGAGTCTGTAGTCCTATTGGACCTTTAAGTTATAGTTCAGTTGAGTCGTGTTGACTCAGTCTTTTTTTTATTCTTGAGTCCTATAATTTGAGTGTAAAAGGAGCCAACTCACCATCCTCATGGAGTCCAGTCAAAATCCACATCCCAACAGCAGCCCAGCCCACCTTGAAAGCTAGTTGGCACCCCTTGATAGAGATGGAAGCTTCTTGGTGCCAACCAAGTGGTCCCCTCTCTTCTTCATGACCGCCCAGATAAAATTGGCAACATTAATTAGCGCCCCAAGGAGTCCTCAAGAAATCTTTATGCTACCCCACCTGTGGTCCCTTGTTTCAATGTATACCGAACAACTTTGGAAGAAATCTACCGCCCCCTTGCTTCAGGGAATCCTAATCTTCATGGTTGGCGCCCCAACAAGTGGTCTCCCTGTTTCCTTTTCAGCCGAACAAATATGGAAGCTAGTGGACACCTCCTTCTCTTTTGGCCGACCCATCCAAACAAGGCAGACATCATGGCTCCCTCCATTATTTCATGATTATTTTCTCCTTAATTTTTCATGTATGAGAATTGACTCTATGATGATTTTATTCCTTGTATGACTAGGGGCCTTTGAGCAATTATAAAAGGACCCCTCCTCTTGTAGTTTTCGGGCAACAATTAATGAAATTTGAGAGTTTCTTCTTCCTTTGCCTTTGCTTTTCGAAGCATCGAACTCCGTGAGGGAGCGGGCGTAAGCCTAGTTATCCAAGATCCCTCGAACTTCATGATTTGAAGAGGAGGTCCTCTTTGCCACCGAACCATCAAGCCAGGAGCTAAAAGTCCAAGGAACTAAGCCTCATCATCCAAGGCGCATCATTCGAGATACTGTGCGAGACCATCGTTCCAGGAAAAAAAAAAATCATCACTGCCAGGTATTATAAACCCCCCTTCTCCTAGTTCTGCTTTATTGAAGGATCAGGGACGTGTCCTAATCTAGGGGTTTCTTAATCCCTACGGTTCTGACTCCCTTAATCTCTTTAAGGGTCTACTTAGGGGAATAAATTGTTGATCATCACTTGTTTAATCGTAGCATGTTTTGTTATGTTTTCGGGAAAGGTTTAATCTGAACAAAACTAAAACCATCCAATCTGAAAGCACACTTTCATGATGATCACACTCTCATCCCGCACCCGTTCTGCATTAATTTTGGTATCGAACCAAGTTTAGGACATGTTCTTTGCATGATATCTTATTTGTTGTCCTGCTGTATTTTCTGTGCACAACCTGCAACTCTACCGGCATAGAAACTCATCTGATCTACATTATTTCAGCTGAAATCTATTTTTTTGATAACCTACAGTGCCTTTGCTATCTGCATATAAACTTTCATTATTAGATCATTTTCTATTATTTTCTGAGATTTTCTGCAACCAGCATGTGCTGAAGTTTCAACTTGCTGAAATTTCTGCACCTTCTCATTCTATCTTGTTTCATTGCATAAAAAAAGAAAAAAAAAAAAGGTGCATCTCTTTGTTTCTATTGTGCTCATTTAGGGATAGTCCAAAGGGGAGGCTAGAGGTAGTACCCCGGGCTATTTGACCCAACGGACCTTTGGTAGGGATATCAGGGACGTACCAATAAGGGAGGCTATCGGTAGTACCTTGGTGCGTTTGACCCAACTACCTACATTCCAAGAGTGCCGTAAGCTATCAAGAGGACTGTGCATAGCCATCACAGAGATCACAGAGAAGGCTGACTTGAGGCAAGGCCTTAAGTGACGCACGTAGGCAAAAAAAAAAAAGAAACTAATATATATATATATATATATATATATATATATATATATATATATATTGTTGCATTCTTTGATTTAGGACCTCTCATGCCTCCTAAGCGGTTATACGCAAGTATAACTCTTGTCCCATGGGAGTAATGAGCTACGGCCGGACGTGAGAACCTAGGTTGAAGACCCGACTTGCTACTTCAAGTCTTGAGTGTTGCATCATGTTGCATTAATTTAATTTTAAGGGCACTCATTGTTTTCAGATAAGGGAGGGATTGAGACCCCTTCCTTGGCCCAAAACCACCACCCGAGCATTCCGATCCCAAGCCATTAATCATTTAAAATTGAGTAGTACTTAATTGAGAATTAGGGACACCCACAATCGGGTTCACATATTTTGTCAAAACCGGTGTGAGTCTTTCTCCATGTACAACTGGAACCTGGTGTCTAAGGCTGGAGGTCAAACGTCAAACGACTTAAGCGGAGTGACGAAGTTACTCTAATTAGGCCCCTGCGTTTAGTAGGAAGAACCTCCCCCCCTCCCACCTGCCACCTGGCCAGCTGCAAGGTACTTGGTGATTGATTAGTATTTGGTTGACATACTTTATTTGAGCTCTAGGTCTAGGAGACACTAGTACAAATCCTTTGTGTGCTTGTTTGCATGTCTACTAGGTCAGGAGTTCCATATCAACCGAGTCAGTCCCAACCTGAGGTAACCATGGAGGATAATTACAAAGCCATGCTAAGGACCATAACCAAGAAGTTGGACCAGTTGAATGATAGATTTGATCGAATTAATGAATGTGCCGGAACCCTTGAAAAGACCCCTTGGACCCATACAGTGCCTAGATCTACATCATATAGTCCTAGAGTCCATCAGTATGATCCTGCCCCATAACCCTATCCTAGGTGTTCACCCTATGACTATACTAAACTTGACAAAGCCATTAGATTTGATAGGGCCCTTAGGAGCAGTAATACTAAGCCATATCCACATGATCAATACCTTGAGCCTAGGAGAGCCCAATACTATGACCCAGTCCTAGAACTCCACGAGGGGAGATCTAGTTATGACCTTGTGAACTAATCTCAGAGAGCCACCAGGAACCAAGATTTAGAAGCACCTACTTTTAGTGGCAATCGTGATCCTTATGTGTACCTTGATTGGGAAATTAAGATGGATCAATACTTTGATTGGGATAAAATGTTCGAGGATTGCAAAGTTAGGTTTGCCCAAAGGAGATTACTAGATCAAGCCAGGATATATTGGAACCATATTTTAGCAAATACATATTGGGATAACCCTATCAGGACCTGGAAGTGGATGAAGGATAAGTTACGTGAAGAGTATCTACCTATGTCCTACCAAATGACCCCACATCATGAGAGATCCTTAAGGCATGTGAAACCCTTCAACCGATCCAAGCTTCCTAGGTCAAAACAGTTGAGCATAAATCAGACCACTTTGAGACCTAGCTTGAACCATATTGATCCGATACCTAGTGTGACCCAGTCTTTTGTTGGTCAGCCCTCACCTGCATCACCTCTAGCCCAGATCGACATTGAACCTGAGAAACCACTAGAGGAGGCAAAGTCTAAATTGATTGAGGTTGAAAATCCTAAAACCATTTTGGAAGGTCAATTAGAAAGTGAAGACCTTGAGGAAGAACTGAATTGATCGAGGTTGAAGATCCTGAAACCATTTTGGAAGGTCAATTAGAAAGTGAAAACCTTGAGGAAGAAGTATATGAGGATGACCTAGACTTAGTTGATGAGTATGAAAGGGATATTATGATGAATATGAGGAGATTACTCAGGCTGAATCCATTTTGGAAGAATAGTTAGAGGGAGACAACCATGAGGAGAATAATACTGGGATCTTACTTGAGAAAATATTAAAGAATGATCCAATCATAGAACATAGTCCTGAACTTCAAGAACAACCAAAAATTAGTGAAAACTTGGTTCCATCAATTGAATACCCTCAGAAAGAATTCTTACCTTTAGTTCTCTACAAAGACTCCTTTCTTGAAATGGTTGATTCACCCATCCATAAGGTAGACCCTTTTCACCTGTTGACATAAATCAAGGGTTAAACCTTAAGGTCAGCCACACTTACGAAAGCCCAATCTTGATTAGATTCCAGATCTATCGAAATAGAGTTTGGCATGATGTATTACCTATAGAGGTTGGTAGGACTATCCTAGATAAATTTTTCCTTGATCAACATGTTGCCTTCCATGATCAAACCTATAACCATACATTTATGAGCCCTAGCAGAAATACTAATCTACATCTTTTACCTCTCCGAGCCACTAAGGAACTGGAATTAGATCACGAGATAGAATGTAGGTTCCCCAAAATGGCCCATCCCTATTTCCTACCTTTTTTTAAGGCTCCCAAGACCATCCAGTTACACTTTGATGAGGTCGTTAAGTTACATAAATTCTTTGAGCATATTAAGTTTGCGACCTATTTTTGGAAGACCTTATGGAACCTGTTAGGAGTCCATGTGTATGCCAACCACCAACCCAGGGTCAAACCTAGAGAGTCAGTAGTCTGTTAGGTTTAGGCCCAAAGAGTCCAATAAAATTTCCTTTCCATAAGAGTGCATTAGTGAGTCTGCATTTTGGTTCAAGTCTCATGCATAGCACGATTTGTATCAAGACATCTACACACGAGCTTAATGAATCTTCCCGAAAATAGGTTAAAAATTTTGCTAAGGAAGAATATATGATGGTTAAGTTACATTCCCTAGAGTCAGACCCCTTAGAGTAATTAAGGAAGTTGGATCTAATGCCTATGTGCCCGAGTTACCACCCGGATTAGGCATCAGTTCCACCTTCAATATCCCAGACCTAGCAAAGTATAGGGACCCGATAGTGACAACTAGTGAGATATTTGAGCCTAACCCTATTCTTGGGAGTGAACCCACCCCAGAATGTCCACCCATAAATTAGCCTGAGAGAAGAGAAAGGATCGAGCGTATTCTGGATGACTAGGCTTCTACTACAACAGCCCTTAGGTTATCAGTGCTACTTGGTTCCTTGGCAAGGTCAATCAAATCTGAGGACTCATGGATCATCCAAGTGGATCTGTGACACATTGACCCGGGCCTAGTAGAGAGGTACCTGAGCCATTACTCGACAGGGTCGAGTTTCTCCCACCCCGGGAGAATTAGTGGGGACACCAAGATCAGATCATGGTTCCAGGATCTATGAATGATGTTTTGATTGTATTTGAGTCATGATTGTCATCAAAGTCCTGTTTGACTCAGTCTAGTCAAATTAATTGAGTCCTACAATAAAGTTGACTAGGTCAACTGAGTCCATTGCATCTTATTAGTTGTTTACAATCGAGTCTGTAGTCCTATTGGACCTTTAAGTTATAGTTCAGTTGAGTCATGTTGACTCAGTCTTTTTTTTATTCTTGAGTCCTATAATTTGAGTGCAAGAGGAGCCAACTCACCATCCTCATGAAGTCTAGTCAAAATCCACATCCCAGCAGCAGCCCAGCCCACCTTGGAAGCTAGTTGGCACCCCCTGACAGAGATGGAAGCTTCTTGGTGCCAACCAAGTGGTCCCCTCTCTTCTTCATGACTGCCCAAACAAAATTGGCAACATTAATTAGCACCCCAAGGAGTCCTCAAGAAATCTTTATGCTGCCCGACCTGTGGTCCCCTGTTTCCATGTATATTGGACAACTTTGGAAGAAATCTACCACCCCCTTGCTTCAAGGAATCCTAATCTTTATGGTTGGCACCCCAACAAGTGGTCCCCCTGTTTCATTTTCAGCCGAACAAATATGGAAGCTAGTGGACACCTCCTTCTCTTTTGGCCAACCCATCCAAACAAGGCAGACATCATGGCTCCCTCCGTTATTTCATGATTATTTTCTTCTTAATTTTCCATGTATGAGAATTGACTCTATGATGATTTTATTCCTTGTATGACTAGGGGCCTTTGAGAAATTATAAAAGGACCCCTCCTCTTGTAGTTTTCGGGCAACAATTAATGAAATTTGAGAGTTTCTTCTTCCTTTGCCTTTGCTTTTCGAAGCATTAAACTCCGTGAGGGAGCGGGTGTAAGCCTAGTTATCCAATATCCCTTGAACTTCACGATTTGAAGAGGAGGTCCTTTTTGCCATCGAACTATCAAGCCAGGAGCCGAAGGTCCAAGGAACTAAGCCTCATCATCCAAGGCGCATCCTTTGAGATACTGTGCGAGACCATCGTTCTAGGAAAAAAAAAATCATCGCTGCCAGGTATTATAAACCCCCCCTTCTCCTAGTTCTGCTTTATTGAAGTATCAAGAACGTGTCCTAATCTAGGGGTTTCCTAATTCCTACGGTCCTGACTCCCTTAATCTCTTTAAGGGTCTACTTGGGGGAATAAATTGTTGATCATCACATGTTTATTCCTAGCATGTTTTGTTATGTTTTCAGGAAAGGTTTAATCTGAACAAAACTAAAATCATCCAATCTAAAAGCATACTTTCATGATGATCACACTCTCATCCCGCACCCATTCCGCATTAGTGATGTTGTGCATTCCTTCTTCAAGTAGACCTGCATCATCAACTGTATCCTTCTTCCTTGATGGAGTTCATTAGATTCATCAAATACCACATGAATAGATTCTTCTACCACCAAGGTTTTCTTATTAAATACTCTATAAGCTCTACTATTGGTTAAATATCTAAGAAAAATTCCTTCATCAGATTTTGCATCAAATTTATCAAGATTTGATTTGTCATTATCTAGAATAAAACATTTACATCCAAAAACATGAAAATATCCTATGTTAGGTTTTCTACCTTTCCAAAGTTCATAGGGGGTCTTTTTCAAAATAGGTCTTATTAAAGCTTGATTCAAAACATAACATGCTGTATTGATTGCTTCAGTCCAAAAGTATTTTGGGAGATTGCTTTCACACAGCATGGTTCGAGCCATTTCTTCAAGGGTTCTATTTTTTCTTTCAACAACACCATTTTGTTGAGGGGTTCTAGGTGTAGAAAAATTATGACTAATTCCTTTTTCACTACAAAAACTTTCCAAATATTGATTTTCAAATTCTTTTCCATGATCACTACGAATAGATGAAACTTGTGTGTGTGTGGACCATTTGTCCTAAGAATGGGTGTGTGTGGACCATTGACAATGATACTCCATAGATCATAATCAAGTGCTTGAATAAAAATTTTCATCCTAGCCTTCCAATAAGTGTAATTTATGCAATTGAATAGAGGTGGTCTGTTTGTGAACTGTCCTTCAGTCAACAAGGAACTCATTTGGGCTACCATAGATCTTGGACTCTTTGTTGGTTAAGACAAATACAAGCAAGAGAACCTGCTCTGATACCACTTGTTGCCCAGCTAAGCAACCCAAGAGGAGGGGTGAATTGGGTTCTTTTAAAAATTTTAACAATGATGTGCAATATTTGCAAAGCTAAAAGAGTGTGTGAGAGTGAAGTGTCAAACTTAACACAAACAGCAATAACAATGGAAGGCACACACAAACACAAGGATTTATAGTGGTTTGGTAGTAACCCTTGCACCAACATCCACTCCCCAAAAACCCCTTAGGAATTTTCACCACTAATTATTCTCCAACGATTACAACCTAGCTTACTCAGCTAGCTTCTTGTTTCCAGGCATAAGGGAGCCTTTACAACCACCAATTAAGGGTTTGACACACCCCTCACAAGTTTCAACAAAGTTGAAACTCAACTACTTATAATGAGAAACAACTTTAACAAGAACAGCTCCTTAATGAGCAAATAAATACAATAAAGAGCACTTTATAGTTTTGAAGCCTTTTTCCCTTGAATGAGCTTCACTTTTTTGAATGTTGGAGTTAAGAGCACTTGATGAAGCTTCTGAAATGGTTGGTAGGAGCTTTGAATGGGCTTTAATGGATTTTCAAACTTCAGCAACAGTGATTTTTAAAAACTGGAGCAGGCTAAAATTTCTTTGGATTTGACTTGGTAAAGCTCTCTTTTTCTCACTTGTAATCCTTTAAAAATCCACTTTAACTTGTTGCTAATCCATCCCATTAACTAGTATTTATAGTTGGTTGAGGGAATGGACCGTTGGAATGGCCATTTCCAAACATTAGAATGTCAGAACTAGCCGTTATGCACTTTCCAGGCTATTAGTCGGCTCCAGAGCCTACTGACACTGGGTTAGTCAGCTCTAGAGTGGACTAACACAGGCAAACTCACTGTGTTTGCCACAGTAGTTGGCTCTAGAGCCGACTACTTTGTGCTAGTCCACTGTATGGTCACAGTAGTTGGCTCTAGAGCTGACTAACACTTGTTTTTCCATTGTAAAAACTTCTGTGACATATTTTTGACTTGAAAGCTCACATGTGGGTAAGTCAAGGACTTCATTCATGCATTCTAAGTTCTAGTAGTTACCGTGGGAGTTGACTAATGTCTTCAAAACTTGCAAAATCATTCCACGGACTTGGAAAACCATTGAATTAAGGAGGCTTAGTCTCACAACATTCACAACTTGGATTTTCTTCATTTGAGAACATTGCCAAACATCTGAGATTCACTTAGTTTGATCTTGAATCATCATTCTTAGATCTTGGAACTCTCTCTCTTGAACCATAAACTCTTGGTGACTCTTGTATACCAATAAATCTCATTGATCTACACCAAAATCATTAGTAACTTACTTAATTGTTTTATGATCATCAAAATCAGTACGGGGTCAACACAGTGGAATGCCACCTCCACCGATATGGAAGAGGTCCTATGAGTTTAGTACATCAGAGTGCAACAACAAGCTCATTGGTGCAAGAACATTCACTAAAATAATCAATGCTATGAAGGGACTGAAGGCTGATGCGGCACTAAGGGACATGGGATGCACACTGCCAACATCGCCGCAGGCATGTTCTGTTGACCTTTTAATGTTTTAAAAGGAAAAAAAGTTTTAAATAAAAAAAAAGGAACGCCAACGAGAGAACACTTGCGGACATTTGCGTAGACTAGCGTTTTGCTCGCGTGAGCGGTGCTCGCGAGCAGAACGCTCGCAATGCTCACGAACGCTTGCGTGAGGCACGAGTGTTCCGTGAATGTTCGTAGAGATGCGCGGTAACGGCTATGAACGGCCAGAAATAGCCTAAATAATTTGATTTTCAAGCCATTCTAACATGATTTGGGGGTAACGGTTATCAAGTCTTTAAGGCCATTATGGGCTGAGCCATTAGGAGTTACCTGAATTAAGTCTATAAATAGGCTTAAGGATCCAGAGTTATCAAAATTCTAATCTAAGAATCCTCCCTTCTGCTACACCAAAATTCTTTCTAAGATTTTGCTGTGAGGAGAAAGCGGTACCCATGTCTCGAAAGCCCTGCTGAGGTAAAAAAAAGCTCTCTCACCTCTTCTTTTAGATTATTTTTTTATTTTTCTTATTATTTTGTAATTATTAATTTTTTCTTTGGGCATCTGAAAGAGTCATTGGGTTGCATCTCCATATGATCGTGCTCGTGGTAGGAGGTTCGGATTGAGCCGAATTATTGTACCTTAGGGATAGATCGCCTACAACCTACACAAAGGGGCGAAAACTAGTCCTTAGGACAATGTTTAATACACCTCGATCCAAGCATGGTTCTTATCTGCTTTTGATTTAAATTTTTGGCATTTAAATTTTTAGATTTGAATTTCTAGCAATTTCTAGATAAGAATTTTTTTTCAAAATCAATTATTTCCAATAGCTAAGGACTAGTTTTCCTTTTCACTAGAAATTGTTAGGATTTTCATTGTAAGTTAATGAAAAAAATATATATATGTTTTTGAAGGAAAAAAGTTTTTTTAGCTTTGAAATCTGTGCAAAAATCTTAGAAATTACCTTCATTTTGAAAAAAAAGAGAGGTCTTGAATTTGAAATTTAAAATTCAAATTTGAAATTTGAAATTTGATATTCAAATTTTAAAAATTTTAAAAATTTTGAATTTTAAAAATTCAATATTTTGAAACTCAAACTCAAATTTAAATTAGTTGAGTTAATTTTGCTTAGTGGGTACTTTATTTATTGCAAGTAGTTTCTAGATTTAAATTTTTGAATTTAAATTTAAAATCTAAAAATTATCTGAAAAACCACTAATTTAAAAACTCAAACTATAAGGCTGAACCTTCAAATTTTTATTGTGCAGAACCAATTAAGCAAGCAACACTCTCATAAAATGGGTTCAAATGATTTTAGTACATTCAAACCCAAAATGTTTAACTGGTCATTCTTTAGGAGGTGACAAAGCCAAGTGAAATACTGGCTTATCATTTTAGGATTATTTTCTGCCATAGAATTTTCAAATCCTGAATCCAATTCTCAACCAAGTTCTTCTAGTCCGATTGATAGTTCCTCTTCCTCAACATCAAAAACACCCCAAGAAATATATTTTCATTATAGACATAGAATTCTAAGTGCTCTTTCTGATAACCTTTATGATGTTTACTTTCCCACCAAAATTGCTAAGGAACTATGGGATGCCCTTAAGGCTAAGTATGGGATGGATGATGCTGGTCTAGACTGATTCACCATCTCAAAATTTCAAAAGTATGTAATGGTGGATTTCAAACCTATTAGTATTCAAATACATGAATTCTAAGATCTTCTTAGAAAGACTGAATTGATTGGCTATAGTTTTTCTAAAGCTATAAGGTCCAAACCTTAGCAGATGCCCTTCCATCTTCTTGGTCAACCTTTTCGTGAGAGCTAAGCCACAAGCATGGTGACTTGATCCTAATAGAAGTGATTAACTCTATTAGGATTGAAGAAGAACATCGGCTTAAGCTCAAGCAAAAGCCTGATTTTGGACCTAAGATCCATCTGATCGAGTCAAATTCAACCCCAAATGAATTCAAACCTAGGGGAAAGAATTTTAAGAAGAAGAAATTCTAATCTAGATCTAACCAATCACCCAAAGCTCCTCAAAACTGACCAAACTAGAACCGACCGAATTAGAAGTCAAAAAATAATAAAGAATATTATGTTTCGTGTGCAGGAGGTCTAATCATGTGGCGAAGGACTGCTACCATTGAAAGACTGAACCACTGAGAAAATCATCCAAACCTCAAGTTAACATGGTCGAAAGTGGTGCTGAGCCTTCTTTAAGGTTGATAAATCCAAAACCCTTAATTAATTTGACCCA
Source organism: Metroxylon sagu (assembly GCA_017589505.3). NCBI lineage: Eukaryota > Viridiplantae > Streptophyta > Magnoliopsida > Arecales > Arecaceae > Metroxylon > Metroxylon sagu. The sequence goes on from JACVBY030000575.1 coordinate 25,084, forward strand.
ATTTTCTTGTGATTGGTGGCTTGATTCAGGAGCTAATGTTCATGTCTGTTTTGATTGCTCTTGGTTCTCCACCTTTCAGGAATCAAGTGGAGGAGGTGTAACACTTGGGAATAATTCTTTGGCACAAGTGCTTGGAAAAGGTTGAGTGGACCTAAGGATGACCTCTGGGAAGATCCTGATACTTCACAAAGTGCTGTTCATCCTTAGTGTTAGAAGAAATTTGATTAGTGGATCTCTCCTTATATCTAGGGGATATAAAATTGTTCTAGAGTTAAATAAAGTTGTAATTACTCATAATAGCAAGTTTGTTGAAAAAGGCTTCATTTCTAAAGGTCTTTTCAAATTAAATGTAGCCTCCAAGTTATCTAATAAAAGTCCTCTTGTTTTCAATATTGAATCTTTAAATGTTTGGCATGGTAGACTTGGTTGTGAATTTTGATCGTATTCATCACATGACAAATCTTAATCTAATACCTAAAGTTTATGTTGATAGAAAGATTAAATGTGAGATTTGTATTCAAGCCAAGAGGCCTAAAAAACCTTTTAAATCAGTAAATAGGAGCTCAACACTTCTTGAATTGGTCCATAGCGATGTGTGTGACTCTATCAAGTTACCTACACAGAGAGAAAGCCGTTACTTTGTAACATTCATTGATGACTTCTCCTAATATTATCACAAATATTTGATAAAATCTAAGGATGAAGTCTTAGATAAGTTTAAGATTTATAAGGCAGAAGTTGAAACCCAAACTGAGAAAAACCTTAAGAAACTTAGGTCAGACCGAGGTGATGAATATACCTCAAATGAAATGACTCTATTTTGCCAAGAATATGGGGTTATTCATGAGGTTACACTACCAGACTCTCCTTAGTCTAATGGTGTAACTGAATAAAAAAATCATACATTAATGGATATGGTTAACTCAATGTTAATCAGTTCAAGTGCACCTGAGAACTTATGGGGGGAAGCTCTTTTAGCTGCCTGCTATATCCTAAATAGAATACCCTTTAAGAATAATCCTAAAATGCCTTTTGAGCTTTGCAAAGGTAGAACACCCAGGCTAGATATCTTAAAGTGTGGGGGTGCCTAGCTAAGGTAGGAATACCTGAACCCAAGAGAAGAAAAATATGACCTAAAACTGTAAATGCTATCTTTATAGGTTATTCCTTGGATACCAGTACTAATAGGTTTCTAGTAATAAATTCTGATATAAGTAGCATCTCAAATAATACTCTTATCGAATCAAGAGATGCTACTTATCTTGAAATCGTATTTCCATTTAAGAACCAAGTTCCAAATCAAGTCTCTTCTAATCCTTTCTTGGTTCATGATTCTTTTGAAGTTGGGTCCTTCTAAACTTAGAAAAAGTTAGAAAAAGTTGGTTCATGATTCCAAATCAAGTCAAAGAAAAGAAGAAGATCTAACTCTGAAAGTGGACCTTCTAAACTTAGAAAAAGTTCAAGGATAAGGAAGGAAAAAGACCTTGGTAAAGGTTTCTTTACTTTCCTAGTCGAGGGCAAATCTTCCTCTTTTTTAGAGGCAATGTATTTACCTGATACTTATTTTTGAAACGAAGCCATTATTTCTGAATTTAATTCAATTTTATAAAATCAAACTTGGATCTTATCTGATCTACCCCCTAATAGCAAACCTTTAGGATGTAAGTAGGTATTTAAGAAGAAATTTAAACTTGATGGTTCAATAAAAAATATAAGGCTAGATTAGTAGCCAAAGGGTATAATAAAAAAAAAGGGTTAAATTTCTTTGATACTTATTCTCCTGTAGCTAGAATAACAACCCTTAGATCTCTTCTTGCCATTGCTTCCATTCATAAATTGATCATTCATCAAATGGATGTAAAGACTGCGTTCCTTAATGGAGATCTTGAGGAAGAGATCTATATGGAATAGCTTGAAGGTTTTGTTATAAAGGGACAAGAAAATAGGTTTGTAAACTTGTTAGGTCCTTATATGGTCTTAAACAGGCTTCAAAACAATGGCATAAGAAATTTGATTAGATCATCTTATCCTTTGGATTTCAGATCAATAATCATAACAAGTGTATCTATTCTAAGATCATCGACGATGATTGTGTAATCCTTTACTTATGTCAATGATATCTTAATTTTTGGAACATCTCTTGAAATTATTTCAAATATTAAATCTTTCCTTTCATCTAAGTTTGATATGAAAGATTTAGGTGAAGCAGATGTAATCCTAGGGATGAAGCTTATCAGATCCCATGAAGGGATAGCTCTCTCTCTTTCTCACTCTATAGAAAAAATGATCAAGAAGTTTGGTTATTCTGATCTTAAACCAGTATCTACTCCATATGATTCTAGCTTTCACCTAAAGAAAAATTTAGGTGACCCAATTGATCAATTAAAATATTCTCAAATCATAAGATCCCTCTTGTATGTAGCAAATAGGATAAAACCTGATATTGCCTATGCTGTAGGGAGACTTAGTAGATATAATCAAAATCCTGATCAATCTCATTGGATAGCCTTAGAAAGAGTGTTCCAATATCTAAAGGAAACACTTAATCTCTCTTTGATGTTCACTGAATACTCCAAGGTGGTTGAGGGTTACAGTGATGCTAATTGGGTCACCGATTTTCATGATCTTAAATCAACCACCGGGTATCTCTTTCTTCTTGGCGGTGCTACTATTGCCTAGGGATCAAGTAGGCAAACTATCATCTCTAGAAGCACCATGGAGGCCGAGTTGATAGCTCTAGATACCACCTGTAACGAAGCAAAGTGGATAAAATTTCTAGTATTAGAGTTACCTTTGGTACCTAAGTCAGTTCCGGCTATTTCAATCCATTGCGATAATAAGGCCGTAATCGAACTGACTAATCAAAAGAGTACCAATAAAAAGATGAATCGCCATATATGGCTTTGTCATAAGTCTATAAGACAACTTAAGAAAAATAATGTTATCTCCTTGGAATTTGTCTAAGTCTGAGAAGAATTTGGCAGATCAATTAACTAAGGGATTATCTAGGAGTGGAGTCCTAGAATCATCAAGGGGGATGGGGCTTAAGCCCATTATTTGGTCATCTGCAGTGGATACCTAACCTCTATGATTGGAGATTTCATGAAAGAGATTCAATATGGTAGAAATGAAGCTAATTGAGTGATCGTGTTAGAGCACAATTTTTGAAAAAATTTCTCATCCCATCCCTATGATGAGTGCTCTTATAAAATGACAAAATAAATCTGTGTAAGGTTGAGTTATACTCTTAAGGGATCCAAGATAGGTTATCTACAGGGTATTAGTCACAAATACCCTTGGAGGATTCATTTATATTAGAATTATCATATTAGGCTGTGACTAAGGGTTTGAGCTAACCTTAAAAAATTCTCATAAAAAATTAAGGTACTAAGCGCAAGGCCTTTAATATGCACTGACTGCTTAAACCCAATTAATCCATATTGTGTGTGTGATTAGTAGAAGTCTAAGTTAAGGACCTAGTTCAAGGTTTAATCTACTATGGTTCCTTCAGATGTATACAATCAACACTAAGTGGAGTTCAAGTCCATAGGACACCTTACCTATTGCGCAGTATAAGATGCCCTAAAATTTATGTTATATTGATTTTGCTATTTTTTTTTAATTTAAAACTTTTGTAGGGGATTGTTGACCTTTTAATGTTTTAAAAGAAAAAAAAAATTTAAATACAAAAAAGGAAGGAACGCTCGCGAGCGTCCAGGAAGGAACGCTTGCGAATGTTCGCATGGACTCACGTAAGCATTCTACTCGCGTGAATGACGCTCGCGTGAATGACGCTCGCGAGCGGAACACTCGCGCAAGGGGTGAGTGTTCCGTGAATGCTCACATGGACACATGGTAACGACTGTGAATGGCCAGAATAGCCCAAATATTTGATTTTTAGGCCGTTTCTGACGTGATTTGGGGGTAACGGTTATCAGGTCTTTAAGGTCATTTTGGGCTGAGCCGTTGGGAGTTACTTGTACTGAGTCTATAAATAGGCTCAAGGATCCAGGGTTGTCAGAATTCCAATCTAAGAATCCTTCCTTTTGCTTCACCAAAGTTCTTTCTAAGATTTTGCTGTGAGGAGAAAGCAGTACTCGTGTCTCGAAAGCCCTACTGAGAAAAAAAGAGCTCTCTTACCTCTTCTTTTAGTTTTTTTTATTTTTCTTATTATTTTGTAATTGCTGATTTTTTCTTTGGGCATCTAAAGGAGCCATTGGGTTGCACGTCCACGCAATCGTGCTCATGGTAGGAGGTTCGGAACGAGCCGGGTCATTATACTTTGGGGACATATCGCCTACAACCTGCACAAAGGGGTAAAAACTAGTCCTTAGGGCAGTGTCTAACATGCCTCGGTCCAAGTACGATTCTTATCTGCTTTTGATTTAAATTTTTTGCATTTAAATTTTTAGATTTGAATTTCTAGCAATTTCTAGATAGGATTTTTTTTTTCAAAATCAATTATTTCCAACATGTTCATCAACGCCATGGTTGCCGGCCAGGCTATTGGCACCATTGCCGTGATGGCTCCCTTTGCTCATGTAGCAGTCTACAAGGTGGTAGCTCAAATGGATGCCCTTCTTCCAACATACTTGCTGGGCTCGATAGCACCATCAAGGATGGAGTCAATGTTGTATATCTCTCTTGGTGGATCCTCCATTCCTTTCTACAATGACACCATTGCCATTAGCATTTTTCCAAGCTATGCGGCTGAAAACGGAGGGCCAACCCTTAATTCCCTCTTAAATGAAGCGTCATGGATTTTGACGATCGGTGCGAGTTCCATGTATCGGGCCATTCGCACCACGGTGGAGCTCGGCAATGAACCCTCCTTCGATGGAGAATCTCTTTACCAGCCTAGCGACTCTTTCTCCACCTTGGTTCTTTTGGCGAGCCGTAAACTCCAAAGCGAAGGTTCACCATCCCAACTTGTTGAGTTACAGATAGCCTTGCCTTGCTGCCTTCGGTCCTTCTTGGCTTGCAAGGAGGAGCTAGAACTGCTTTCTGCCTTTGTACTCGGAGTGAGCAAGAATGCAAGTGCATCAGATATCAAAAAAGCATATTATGCTTGTGGAATTAAAACTTTAGGAACACAATACTTGGCTGCCAAAGATTATTATGATGTACTCGGAGTGAGCAAGAATGCAAGTGCATCAGATATCAGGAAAGCATATTATGCGATAAGTTTATCAACACTTTTGAGTTACTAGGGACAGTAGTCATATGCAAAATTCATCTGTATCATATTCTCTTCTATGTGCTCGTTTGGTATTTTTCTGAAAAAAGCTTTCTCTAAATTTATTTTCTAAAATTAGTTTTACAGGAGAAAATAAATTTGACTATATTTGGTTGATAAGAAACTTTTACAAAAAAATAACTTTAAAAATATTTTTCTTTGTTTGGCTGAACACAATTTTATATGAAAAAATACCAATTTGACTATAATACCTTTAGAATAAAGATGGCATAATATGTCATTAATATAATATAATATAATATAATATGTCATACTATATTATATAATATTAGTTTATATATTATAATATATTATATAATTTAATATAATATGTTATATGATATTATTTATATCTATTATAGTAATATAATATAAATATAATAGGAGTAATTTTGAACTTTTGATGCTAAAAAATTATTTAGTGGTTTGAAAAAAATAAAATACCACTCTCCCATGGGAAAACATTTATGGTGGAGCATGGAAAAAAAATGTGTGGTTCTCATTAGCCATTTTCCTTTTTTTTTACAACCAAATATAGGAAAATAAGGGTGAAAAATTTTTTCACCCATATTTTCCTTCCAACCAAATGACCCCTATAAGTAAAATGCAAAGTTATGTGTCACATATTTTTGGTTTTCAAGCAATTCTATCCACCATCACTTTATAGATTTGTTGCTTGTTTTCATTTTTTTGTTCTATATTTTCCTCCTTTTTTTGGGCTATCCTGTTTTCTGCTTTCATAGTTGATATGGAAGTACTGTAATGGAAAATTATGTCTATACAATCTTAGGTTTGTGTTATCGTAGCACTTTAAAAAAATAACGCTTTTGTTATTGTCTGTTTTTTTTTAAAATAATTACAACAACTATTGGCCATTGAAAGGGTTTTTTTTTCTTTTAAACAATCTCATTGCATTGTTGTCTAAGTGAATTTTTTGATAAGATCTTGAATATAAGAAAATATATAATAATTATAGAGACACATGGACACCTATTAGCAATAATTGAGCTTTGCAAAATTGCAAGGACTAATGTGAAATTAAACTTTTGATCCTCTCTTGTAAGCTATAGTGAAGGGTGGGTTATACCTTTAGCATACAAAAATCAGTTTGGCTTTGTAAAAATTAGACCTTTTTTGAGTACTTCAATGAAGGCATATGCTAGGGTAATGGAGATCAATGAAGACACATATGAGCCCCAACATGCTAGCAGCATTAGGAGTTGTTATGGTGGTCCCAAAATGCTTTTTTATTTTCCTTCTAGGTGGTTGTATAATTATTAACCTATGCCATATTCACTGGTTTACCTTAAGTGCACTTTCACTTCGCCCTTTGATGGAGAAGGATCAAGGGACCTATTGTGGATCAATTTGGTCATTTGACTAGGTTTGTATAAGGTTTTGGAATAAGATCCGACACATCTAGGATCCAATTGTGAATCATAACTTCTGAAGCTATAACTTTCTTATACTGCATTTGTTTTCAATGTTTGGGGAGCTAAAATAAAGTTCTCAATTTTTCTTTTTTGGTTAAAATATTAATAGGGCATACTTCTAGTCGAAGAGGAATTAAATGATATAGTTGTAGATAAAGTTAATATAAGAGTCAAGATATAGCTTAGGATTATTTTCATTTTAATGTAAATTTCTATGTAGAAAAAAAATTCACTTCTTTTAACTAGAAGAGGAATATGAACTAGATTGGGGACTCAAACCTCACTAGTTTAAATAGAGGCATTGTAAATCAGTTTTATGATCAACTATTGAAAGAAAATAGGGTTTAAAAATGAAATCTTACTTACTTTTGGAATTCCTATTATCATCTAATATTTTTTGAGAGAGATCTGAGTGGAGCTGATTGAATGAAATGCTTCCTTTTCTCTCTAATTGGATTCTTTGATATATTATCATTTTCAAATGATATGGTGTTAAGATTTAAAGATTACCAAAACTAAGAGAACTTGGCCAGAAATTCTCATGGGTAAATAAATATTAATTATATAAAATTTTGTGGTGTTTGTGTTCTATGCAAAGTGGAATGGTTTAGATATGAAAGGAAACATAATTGTAGAAGGGGAAGGTGTTAAATCCATTTACTGAAATGGAAAAATGAGGCCCTAATTAAAGTCAATGGCATGCATGCTCTAGTTTTTAGTGATCTGTTATGTAGAAAATTGGAGTGTGAAATCATATCTAATAAAATATAGCTGAATTATAGAGTACAGCTCTAGGGTGTTGTGTCATCTTGCATAATTTAATGCTAAAGATAATATTTTGAGAGTTACAACCAAAGCTCAAAAATGTTGCATGAACAATAAAGGGGACACTAGCATACAATTTCAGCTTTATTAAGTTAAGAATGCTGAGGTCTTCGGATGCATTATTGTTAAAATTTTACAATTCATGATCCAGATCAAAATGGACTTAAATAATTTGGATCTCATCTTTGGACTAGGATTAGTTATGAAGATGGGATCTTAATATGTATTATGAATTGTATATTTTCTTGGATCATAAGATCCTTCTTGATTATGCTATTTAGATATTAATTAAGGTATTCTTCATTTCCTATAATTTATTTGACACTTTTGAATGGCTTACTATTAGTAAGTATTGAATCATAAAATTATCAAGCTTATAATTGGAAATATTCTATATTTTTACATCTATATCTTAAAATTATATCCTTTTTTTTGAATTAGTATAATTAGAATAATAATTGAATTGGCAGGTATTATATAAATATTGTGCATGATCGAATACAATGTTTGTTTGTTAAATGTTGTATTGGGCTTATGTTGGTGGAGACTAGACTTCTTGCATTAATGACTTTTTGTTATTTATTCATCCACTCTTTATTTGATTCCTTGCATTTGTACATTTTTTGCATGCTTTTTGAAGTTTTTTGAAGAATTGAGAAAAAAATCTTATGATTTTTTACCTGATTAAGTCCAACTCACTCTACCATTTACAACTCAATCCTGATCTTAACAACATTGTTTATGTGTTTAAGCAAGCACCAGTACATTAGCAAGGGTAGGAGTCACTCAATTGAGAATAAGTAATGAAGTAGCAATTGGGATGATATGTGCTTAGGCAACAAAGATATGGGAAGGCCTCAATTAAAGAGGATTTTGGTTTGGGACAGAGGATCAAGAAAGACGATGAGAACGGTCAGAAGAACTTTGATGTAAGTACTAAGGAAATATTCAAAAAACTTGCAATAACTAATAGAGAAGCACTTGATCAAATAACAAAGAAGGCAGGATAATATCATTCACACTCTTTGATGATGAATGCTGCTTTTCCTTGATAAGCTAATGTAGAAATGGTGAACAACTATAGGCCTTGCACAATTTCTTATTTCTTGGTCTTCTATTTTTTCCCCATTTATTCTTGTTTGCATTTTGCAGCTTGCCAAGAAATATTATCCTGATGCAAATAAAGATAATGCTGATGCTGAAAGAAAGTTTCAAGAAATAGAACAAGCTTATGAGGTAATATAAACATGTGTACTTTTGTTAGTAAGGAAATTATTTGTTAAATCCATGGATATGTGCGTTAATTGATTATGATTATGATGAATTCTAATGTGCATCGTAGGCATACCTATGCCATATGCAGATGTACTTGCACTCAGTGGTATAGATAACTCATATTTTTGTTGATTATTTACGTTTTAACTCATTTTTGTTGATTATTTATGTTTTTCTTTTCATTTTTGTATGCCCATGCAGAATATGTCATAGGCATATGCGCCTATAGCTATGATTATCATAGTCCTTGTGTCTATAGTTATCTAATTTAGATCTTCATTTATGCCTAATGTTGCGCATTGTATATTGGGAAATAGTTCTTCAAGAACATCTTTAAGCAAAGAAATTTTAGAGGGCAAGATGTCAAGGTTCTCACCTTACTCATTGTTGCATTGCCATCTCATTTGCATTCTATTTTTTATTATTTGTAGGTATCTCTTGAACTATCATTTATGGAAGCAGTCCATGGGTGCAAAAACAGGGTCACATTTCAAACTGCTTTGCCAAGCAATAAATGCAGTATAATGTACTCTTTTTTTAAGTCATTACTTCTTATTTCCTCATCATTAGATGCCTAAAATGTTATTGGACTATTCTTTATGTAGGTGGGACTGGCTTTCCTTCCGGAATTACACCTGAAACATGTAGTACCTGGAGAGGCTCAGGAATGATGATCCCAATTATAACATTTTGTTTCTGGTCTTTACGTTTTGACTTAATCTTTCTTCAAGCAATGTTACACTACAAATATGTGTGCATCTTCCAATGTTGGCAGATCTTCATGCAAAGTGGTGGCTTCAGGTCTACCTGTTCACAGTGTGGTGGATCTGGGAAAGGTGCAAAGGTATATATTTACCAAGACACATATTAGCACTATTTGGGATTTCAAAAGAAATTTATATCCTACCTACTCAAGAACCATAAGATCCTGCAAATTCTAACATAAAGGAAAAAGGATTATGCAAACTATTTTGTGCATTTTTCTTCATTGTTTTACTCAGATTTGCTGCGTATTTTACTGGTGTATGTTTCTGGTATGATATGATTTGTTTAGATGTGGAAGAATAGTGTTTATAGTTGAAGCCATATATAAAAAAAAAAATTGAATAAGGTTTGCAATCTTGGTATGAATCCTGCACCGGTATCATGTTGGTACGGCATCATAATGCTCTCTACAGGGTCTATATGGCCAGTTTTGCATACGGCACTCTATTTATCTTCTGTAAGTATTGGTTTGTTAGTAATGTGGTATAGTATGTTTGGTGCTGAGTGGTATGCACTACACTATAAATCTTGATCTTGAGTAACTTTCTTAAGAGGTTTGATAGTTGATGATGCTGCTGAGTCATCGATCACCATTTCGAGTTTAGATTTGTTTCATGATAATAATTTATCCTAATTGCATGCAGATATAAGTATCTTTGTTAATGCATGCTTAATGTTTCATAGCGTAGGTTTGCTGTCTTTATGATTTCATATTTATTGGCATTTGACATTTCATTTGATAGCTATACAATTGCAACTTTTAGTGATTTTTTTTTTTTTTTTACTATTTTGATTGAGATATACATTTAACTGTTTTAAACTCTTTTTTTTTTTGGAGGATTTGATTAGGATTATGTGTATACAATTTGTCAAGACAATTAAAAAAAAATGATTGTACACTGATAAGATTAAATTATAGAGCCAACTGCAACTTTACTCATTAAAAACTACTTGATTCATTAGAAATTAGGTATGTATGACATAGACATGCTTTAAATAGAAAGTATCAATATACTTCTTAAATTTAGTGTTCACATGTTATTTCACTATGGTTGATGTTTGTAGTATCAAATATTGTGGTCAAATATTGTGGTTGTGCCGCAATGAGTTATGGGTTGGCATGATGCTACTCATCATGCTGTGTATGAGATTGCTTGCTTTCACGTAAAAGACATCCTAATAGCACGCATAAATTCTGATATTTTATCAGTTTATCTATTTTTAATTACAGTATGAGAAACGGATGGTCATTGATATATAGAAAGTGACATTGTACATGAGGCTTATTAAAATGTTACAGGGAAAAACTTTCACAGCTATCGAAGTCATTCATGGACTTTTCACAGCCACTTCTGAACAACACCCAAGTACTCAAGGCATACATCATTCATGTACAACCGAACCTTGATTCCATTTCACCAGATGATCTTGATGAAATTGAGAAGTGGTTAACAGACAAAGAGCTGACCGATATAACGAAGAAGGTTGGCTTACTTCATGCGTACCCCGATCAACTAATTTCCCTTCAAACGACGTATGTTCAGGCTCTGATGCTAAATTCAGCAAAGGCATAATCACTCCCAAATCTCACCCATCCATCTTTTGTTTGATGACAGTGGAACACCACCTTCACCAATAAGGTGAAAGGGGTCTTGTGACATCAGTGCATCAGAATGCAACATCAACAAGCTCATTGGTTAAAGAACATTTGATGCATCTCTAATTTTGTTTCATTATGTTCAAAGTATTGCTATATATATATATATTATCTATTAGTTTCCTCTAATATCTCAAGCTTCGGTGCTGAAGCCAAAACCATTAGTAATATTTTATTATGTATGTTATATCTCTATCATGTTATATCTCTTATATGATATAATGTGATACTATATATTAAGCTTTGCATGTGAATGTGATGTATCATACATTTTCTAAAGATATGCATAAAAATGTGATCGGTATGCATCAAAATATGATGGGTCATACATTTTCTAAAAATATGCTTCAAAATTTTGATGTATGTAGTGATTCTTACAAAATGTATCAATGCAGTTTTATTTTGCTCTGATGTTATCAAAAATTATATTTTATTATTTATATAATTTGATAAATATGTCTTAACTTTTAAGGTCTATTTAGATTTTTGGAGAAAAAGGAAAGAAAAGATAAATGGTTAAAAAAAAAAGAAAGAAAGTGGAAAGAAAGGGAAGGAAGATTCATTATCCTCTCCTATTATTTGGATTTATATACAACTTTCCTATTGACAAGAGAAGCAAAAGGGGAGGCAGTAATTAGATCTTTCCGCAGCAAGGCTTCTCTTATCCCATCACTCGTTGCAACCAATCAGTTGGAAGGAACACAGATATATTGATGAACTGCAAGTCTGATTATGAATTGGACAAGAAAGAAATCAAGTTGAGTTCAGAGTTGAAACAAGCATCAGCAATATTGTCATGGTGATCAGCGAAGGCATAGCTATGCTACAGCTAGATGCCATTTCAAAGAAAAAATATGGGGATGCATGTGGGCTGTCCTTAGGTCAGGTCTTCCATAGTTTGGGTTGGGTCATTGGTCCAGTTCTAGGAAAATTTTGTTCCCTGTCGTGCATTCTTAGGGAAATATAGTTGTTCTCCTACAATAGAGTTAAGATAGAACAACTCAATTTTATTAAAAATTTCATATATCCTCTATTTATGCCATTGCGCAATATATCAATTATTTGAGATGTTTGTCCTGCATAAGAGTTAGGATAGAACAGGCAAGGTCATTAATACATCCCTTGCAATGCATAAAATATCTTTTTTTCCCTATCAATTACTCTTAAAATATAATATAATAATATAATGAGTTATAATGAATAAAAGCTTTTGATAATCAAATTTTTGTTGCACTAGTCGAATAAATAATAGTAATGATCAAGCATATATTACCAATACAATTAACATTTGTTACGTATCAAGCAATAAATTTATAATATATATATATATATATATATATATATATACACACAAAGAGAGAGAGTAAAGCTGAAGAGATTGTTTCCTTTAAACACATGAATAGTTATATTAAATGTTATTCATATCATATTAAATTCTATTTATATTAAATTAAAATAAATTAAAATATAATTATCATAACTATAGTATTACTTTTATTATATAAATCTTTATAATAATTATTATTTTATATATAGTAAAGCTAAAAAAAGTTGTTTCTTGGATGACACATAGATAGTTACATTAAATATTAGTTATATCATATTAAATGCTATTTATATTAAATTAAAATATAATTATCATAACTACAAAATTTTATATTTTATAAATCTTATAATAATTATTCATATATGCCTGATGTTGCGCATTGTACATTGGGAAACAATTCTTCAAGAGATGTCAAGTTTCTCAACTCATGTCAACAACACCCAAGTTCTTAGAACATACATCATTCATGTACAACTATTTCATCACATGATTCTGATAAACTTGAGAAGTGGCACCAACTATACTTGTAATTTTGTTTCATTATGTTCAAAGTATTGCTATATATATACATATAGAAATACATATATACATACATATATATATATATATACATACATACATATATATATATATATATTATCTATTAGTTTCCTCTAATATCTCAAGCTTTGGTGCTCGAGCCAAAACCATTTATTAGTAATATTTTATCATGCATGTTATATCTCTATTATGCTATATCTCTTATGTAATATAGTGTGATACTATATATTAAGCTTTGCATGTAAATGTGATGTATCATACATTTTCTAAACATCAACAGATTTTGCACCACTTATTCAAATATTATCATTATCAAACTTACGCAAATAGATCACAGTGGTAGTTAGATTGAAAAGTGATAAAATGGCACCATAGATAGTGCTAATTAGTATAATTAGTACAATTCATTGGAAAATTGTTATCGCTTGCCTTACTAACCATATAAAAGATCTTTCCTCTCATCCTACTTTTTAAATAAGATAAAATACTTATAAGCTATTTTTGATGAGTATTGAATCTTTTATTTCTCAAATATGTGATCTCACATAAAAGTATGAGCTATCAAATTTGAAAAAAATAATAAAACTATTCTTGATGTTTACCAAATCAATCTTGGCAAATGTAATTAGATGTGTAAACAGCTTGAGTCATACATGGAAAGTGTTAGTTGGGATTGACTTGACAAAAGCTTCATCTAAACTTATATGGTACTAGGCCTAACTTTGCCTCTTGAAATAAATGTTAGCCAACTTTCATCACAATAATATAAGCATTTCTCGGACCCAATATCCAATGCAACTATTAAATAATTAGGTGTAATTATAGGGTTGAAAATGGATTGGCTACAATTTGAAATGCTGCTATATTCATATTTATATCTATATTTTTTTAAGTGTATATATATATAATAGATATCAAAACTAGTATCCATGTTTATTTTGACTGGATGCAAATAAGTATATTAAACATATTTATATTAGTTTCAAGCAAATATAGTTACTAGTTGAACATAAATTATATCCAATTCCAATATGAATTTATTGGATATTATATTTGGATATAAGTTGAATTTTGAGCATAATTTGATAATAAAAACTAATATTAATGGTATAATTATAAAGGATGCGAATAAGATCTACTATTTAGATCACATGTGATACAAAACTAATTTGGTAAGGGTCTAAGATATAGTTATTAAACCAATATTAGCAAATTAAACCATAGAATTTGTTTAGTTTGGATCCAATATCTAATGCAATTATTAAATAATTAATGGATTGGGTACAAATTGAACGCTGCTAAATCTCAATATAGCCCAATTGGAAAGAAATAATTACGAAGAAATAGTTGGCATATTGATTCTGTTTCTCTCTCACTTTATAGGTTATAGCCAGACATCACCTGCACTACTTTTTATCGTATTTAAGAAAAACAATCATCACATGGACCATCCTTTTGTTGTCGCATTTTCTTATGACAATCAAACCCATGAATACAAACAAAAGCAATGGCAACGAGATGCCCACACATGACCATTTTGGATTTAAAACTATCATCCATCCAAAATATCTCATTTGGCGGGATTTAAATCCTCCATAATACCATATATATATAGGCAAGGAATGAGTGAGAAATGACTAATATAACTTTCTATAAATAATTATTTAGTCTATCCTTAGCTATATCTTCTTTATAAATTAGTAATTGACTAATACCATATGTATAGATAAAAGAATGGGTGGGAAATGACTAAAATAATTTTTTATTAATAAATATTAAGTTCATACTTAGCTGTATCTTCTTTATAAATCAACAATTACTTTTTTTCATTTTTCACCTATTGCTTATCATTAAGTAGTCATTCCATTTTTCACCCATTCCTTTCTCTTATTGTAAGGCATTAGAAAGTTATTAATGGAAAAAAATTTAGATATTCAATCTTCTGCTAACACTACAATAAAAATATTTTACGTGCCACATGCTTCCTTGGCATTTGCTATTTTATGCCACCAAAAATTACTTTTTATGGCATTTTAATCTAAATGCCATAAAATTTTGATAAGTAATTATCAAGTTATTTATTTTAAATGCCATTCTATATCAATATTTTATGGCATGTATTCTTTGATTAATGGCATTTATCTTAAATGCCATTCTATATCACATTTTCAAGCCATTTATATATTGCAGGATCAATATACGATGTGTCACATGTTTGAAAAATTATTTTTAATTACCTCCTCTAAAAATATCTCCATACTAATACAACTTTTTATGAAAATTAACTTTTAAAAAGGTTTCTCTAAAATCTTAGAGCACATCCACTAGGTCCTAGCTAATGGACCTGACAACAATGGCCTTGCTGAAATCTTTCCTTAAAAAATTTCTACACTTTACATAGCCTCGATATCTCACTTACCTAATATTCCAAGTTTGTCATTAAATACCTGATACATAATATAATACTTTAAAAATCTGCAAATTGTCACCATACCTTACCATACTTAAAAAAAGTTCCTATACTTAAAATAATTAACCCAAGAGATGTTCCGACTTGGTGACCATTCATCGGATTACGGATTACTAGGGCTTTGAAATGTGTGGAATGTTCCAGATGATTTCTTGTTTTTCATTTTGGCTTCTTTGCTTTTTAATTTTTTGGAAAGTGATGAATGCTAGGGTTTGTAAGCGAATCAAGAATTAGATATAGTGTCTAAGAGAGGTGTTTGAGAGTTAGTCGGAGCCATTAGTGTTTGTTGTATGAACACCTCCAAGTGTTTCATTGCAAACTAGTGCTGCTGGTTTAGTTTAAATAATGATAAATGTTAGTGCTTTTTTCCCTCTCTTTCTTGTGGAGTGGATTTTGTGTGCTCTTATGTGACCTTTCTCGTCTCGAAGTGGAAAGTTTGCTCTTTGAATCAATTACATGGCTTCTTACATTTGTTCAAGCATTGAGTTTTTTAATGGTAAATTAGCTTGAGTGTCTATGAAATTGGATATCTATCAAATTAATGGAGAAAACAGATGTTGATTTAAACTAATGCTTTAGTTCCTATGAGAACAGTTTCTTAGTAATGTGATGAATCTTCATCTTTATAAACATGTAATAACTTTGAAAATAGGTTTCTATGTGATCCATCTACCTTGACCTAGAGGTGTTGGGCAGAGTCCATGAATTCCTTTTGATTATTCTTTTTTCTTCTTGATGTTCTTTATTAATGTGCATGACTAATTATGAGAACTTTATCAGTCTTGGTTTTGCTTGCCTGGACGTAAACTTGATTGAAGCTCCTCAAGAGTTCAGTGTCTCTAACATGGGCTGTGATATAACATCAACCATCAAAATTAATAAGCTCAAGTGCCCTTTGCCTGTCGCATCAAGTTGCAAACAACTTATTGTTTATGTGATGTTGGCTGTTACACAGTACTTTTGTCAAATTCCAATTTCAGTAATTGTGCCTCTGTAGGTTGATGAATATTTATAACCACTAATTCAATCAGATTGCTGCATCTACCTGTCTTCTAAAGTATAGTTTCTCCTCTCTGTTTGACAACCTAATTTTGGTTTGCAATTCTTATAATCTTTTCATATTTCGATAAGGAAAACAGATTCTTTCTTGGAAAATGTCTAATTTTCTGCTTTCATCAAAGACTGAAATCTTTACAATATACTTTATGTTAAAGCTAGCTTACAATCTTTTCTCTCCTTGCTGTCTTAAACAATCAGCTTTTTAAACTAGTGCGATATGTCTGCCAGGTTTAATTTCTACATAGTGTTCGTTCAACACTCACCTGTTCCTAAAATGAAACCAAAAGCAAATGGGACCATACAAAAACCTCAAAAGGTGAAGCATGTGCAAGGGGAGGGACCAAATTGGGTGCTTATTGCAGGTAGTGCCTTGCTTAGCATTCTGCCAATCAGGCTTGGATGCAAGCTGAAGCAGATCTTTGAGATTAAGCAGTCAAAGAATTCCAATAATGCAAAGGTATTGTCTTCCTTATTTAATAAACCAACTTTCAGTCGCATGAGCTTATCTCCTGGTTAAATGTTTAGCTTGTTATCTACTCAGATAATGGAAAATTTGTAGCCAAAAGGAGGCCAGGAGCTTGCCAGTTACATTCAAAATTGTATTTCTGTACTCAGGATGAGGAGGGATGTTACCACTACCTCTCAGGTGTGCTGCCTTGAGCTATGTGTATCTGAATTAGCCACCCCAAAAAAGAACTGCAATCCTAAGCATTTAGATTTGCATGCATTGGCTGAATTTGCAGAAAGCTTTCCTCCAGTATATTGGTAAAGCAACCAGTTCATGTTTGCTATATTTTTTATGTATGTATTAAAGCAACTGCTTCATGTTGAGCCTGTGTGGATATAATCTGTAGTTGCTTTACATCTGCTTTAGGCACATGAGGAATTTCCAAATTAAAAAATGCATGCATGTGCTTTCCAAAACAGAGGACTATTTTTTGGCTAGGAAAAAGGCCCCAGAATGTCCATGCCCTACTAAAAGAAGAGACAAGGACTACTTTTTGGCATCTACTATGTTACTTGTTGGTGGAATATTGTAGCATGTCTTTGGCACTAATCCCATCTATAGATAAATTGAGTGGTTTATTTTGTCATGATCAGTTAGTAGTATCCCTGCCTTAGCACTTTATATGCTAGAGTTCTACCCTCTAGATGATTTATACAAATACCCTCATCGACTTCTCAAAGAATGTAATGAGTTACAGTCGATCGCAAACACCTCATGCATGTAGAGTAAAAGATATATTGTTCAGGGTCTTGTTTATCAAAGCGTTCCTCGTCGCTTGTGGATTACCTCTCTTGCTTCACTTTTATCCTTTAGAAGCTATCATTTTTGAAGATATGCAATGATGAGGTTCATTCAACTGGATTCTTGACCAACCTATACTACTTCATCTCTATTGATGCTTAGTTTTGTCAATTTCTCTACAAATACAATGCACCTACACCTAAAGCCAGCTTGGATAGAGCATCGAACAACCACGGGACTTGA
This sequence comes from Metroxylon sagu, assembly GCA_017589505.3. Lineage (NCBI taxonomy): Eukaryota > Viridiplantae > Streptophyta > Magnoliopsida > Arecales > Arecaceae > Metroxylon > Metroxylon sagu. Next base: position 43,163 of record JACVBY030000575.1, read on the forward strand.
TGAATCTCAAAGTTCAATTATGAGTTGGGAGTTACTGTAGGTATTTTAGCCTAATTGGTTCCCTAGCTTCGTACTCTCCTTGGATAAGTTCAATTATGAGCTGGGAGTTACTGTAGGTCTTCAACTAATGCAATGAATACAACGGATATGTTCTATTCATATGGAATTCAATCCCCTCCATTTCATAATCCTTGACATTAGATTTGCCAACACTTTGTCTCATAGTATTGCAGAATACAAGGGATTCAATCGCCTTTTACTTGTGGGGGTTCAATGATTTTTTGTAGTGAGATCAACTTGTTCTTGGCTCAACCTCTCATTCTTAAGCCTCTTTCTTATTTTATGTGAAAACCAACAACCAGCCTTCACCATCTCTTACTTCTCGTTGACTTGATCACTGCCCTGTTTTACAGTAAAACAGGGTATCTTCCTCTTCAACCAAAACCCACACTAACTGCTAAACTAGCTTAATTTTGTAGATAATCCAATCATGCCCTATTTCAATTGAGTTAGGTTAAAATATCAAAGTGGAAACCCTTGGATCGGTGATTGAGATGTCACTAAGGAACAACAGAACTCTGGGGCTCCAAGAGTAGTGCCCCCACCGATCGATGACCTAACGAGGTTGGTTTTGGTAGTAGCATGGCTGAGACATTAGTGGTCTTGGCCAAGCAACACCAAGCAAGGTGTTTCATCAGATCGAATGCCGCAATGTCGATGCTGTTGTCAGAGACTACTATCTTGTGGCCGACGATCGTGGGCATAGCACGGGCCATGACTAATCTTGGAATAGGCGGTTGGATGATCTGGATAGGAGGCTTGAGAAAAAAGATGACGGTCTTCTCCAGGTGATAGTGAACCAGTTTAAACTGGTCTAATGGTTTAAATAGAATTGGTCCGAGCTAATTTAAGCGAATTGACCCAATTAAGGTTTGATTCAGATAGATTTAAACCCTATTTTTTTTTGGTTCTTGGTTCAATTGATGAGCTAGAGTATCGATTTAGCCCAAAACTTTGAATCAGAATCTGATTTAAAGCCGGAATTTAGATCCAATCTAAGTTCAATGAACCAGGAATCTCATCCAAGCTTGTTCAATGAACCAACTTTCAAATTGAGTCTAATCTCTTGAACCATAATTCAAATTAAATTCAATTGGGTGAACTAGACCCTAAATTGATCCAAATCAATGAACCAAAGTGCTGAATTAAGATTAATTGATATGGGTTTGAGTCAATTTATGATGGGTTTAGTCTAACTAAACCCTAATTAAGGGAACTAGTAACCTACTTAGGCCAGTTAACCTAATTAAAATAATGTAGAGTTAATTAAGGCTTATTAGATGGTTGATATACTTAGATTGGAGGTTATTAATTTAATTTAGCATCGATTAACCTCGATTAAATTCACTTAAGCTTAGGTATAGGTAGTAATCAAAGTGGAATAGAAGGGTAATTTGGTAATTAGTTAATTAGTATTTCTTATAGAGAGTTGATTAATTAAATTGCCAAATGACTTAATTAAGCGATAATTAACCTAGTTAAGTATAGATAGGAGAGGTACAATGATAATTTTAAGGTTATAGGTTAGAAGGGCATAAAGATAATTAGGTGACTATTGTCAACCTATCTTTAAACTTGAAGCACTTTGATCCATGTACTTAGCACCATTAGAATTTTTAGTATTCTTTATAAAGAATATTGCAGCCATATTATCATAATAAATCTTTAAGGCCCAAAGATAGAATTAACAATCTTGATATGTAATTCTTTAGTCATATCGCTTAAGCCCTAACTTTAAAACAAGCTATAACAGTAGCTGTTATATATATTATTTAGAGTTCTTCCATCCATGACACTATATCACCAGCTAACATGATTACATAATTAGTAGTGGACTTCATATCATCTAGATATCCACTAAAGTCTGAATTTGTATGATCAGTAATTGCAAGATGATCAACCCTTTTATAAACAAGTATATGTTCCTTAGGTTTCTGTAGGTTTCTAAATACCTTCTTTACCTCTATTCAGTGATGATGACTTGGATTTGAGGAGTATCTTCCCAACAAACTAACAAGATAAGCAATGTCTCTGCCTTAGTATATATATCATGTTAATATAAAGGGCACACCCTTTATAAACTTTCTTACTGTATTAATCTGTGAGTACTAAGTCTTACTAAATTTATTACATTTATACTTAGGAGATACACCAAATCTACAATTCTTCATATTAAATCTTTCAAGAACATGATCAATTTATGCTCTTTTTGATAAACATAAAAGTTTTTTGAATTTATATTTATGTATTCCAATATTAAATACATATGCTGCTTCCTATAGTTTTTTCATGTCAAAGTGCTCACATACTTCACTTCATGTAACAATTACTAGTTGGTATTAGTAAGTAAAATATCATCAACATAAAAAACTAAAAAAAATAAATTTGCCCCAACTGACCTTAAGATATATGTATGAATTAATTGTATTTTCAACAAAATTACGGGACAAAATAACTTGATGAATCCCTTGAAAGCTGCCAAACCGAGCCTCATCAATGACATCAACTCCGATGACTACATTGCATACCTCTGTGGCCTGAATTACATGGATCGATAGGTTAGCACCATTGTGCGTCGCTCAATTAAGTCTTCGATCTTCAAGAGCATCTCTATCATAGAATTGAACTATCCTTCATTCATAGTAATCTTGAATGCCATAAATGGCTATAAGTTGGAGGTGACAAGGACGATGAAGAACATTAGAGCAAGATCAGTGTACAAGATGCAGATAACATCTCCTAAATGGTGTCTGTTGCTGTAAAGTAAAGCCAACATAGCTATCCTTTTTCAAAGTCAACGAGGAGTCGAAGTACACTATGACCTTCTCCAGTGATGGAGAAGTAAGGAATACATGGAGTGCTTTCTGATATGGCTCTCTTCTAATGGAAGCATAGGCATCAATAGTCCAATAATGGTGGTCGTCTAGTGATAAAGCCATGGACACTATGGATGCAGGTAGTTGGGGTGGCTTTCTTAGGTTGCATCTATGATGTTAGAAGTAAACAAAGTTGTGCATCTTTTGCTTTCATACCCTGGTCTTTGTTTGTGTGATAAGGCCCTGCTCATAATTCCAAAATATGCTTTGCATATATTTTGTGCCTAAATTTGTGTTGCTACCTTCTTTAAAATATCAAAGGCTATTTAGAGTCTCATAAATAAAGTCATATGCAGTTCAAGTTGCTGATACAAGTTACCATGCTTATTTGGATGTTAATAACTTAATTTCCTAGGGTTAGAACTATCTTTCCCCTCTATATTGGTCAAAGCTTCAGTATCCCAACTAATTCACCATCTCCCTCCCTAGTTCCCCATCCAAACCTCACCTCAACTCTTTGGCCATGCCTTGCCAGATTCCTCTACCTCTCCTCCTACTTCCCTTCCCCTTCTTCTCCTGCCCTGCTCTCCAGTCCCACCTCACCCTTCTCTCTTCCACATGCCTTTCTATTGGCCTTTTGTCAAGCACTAGTTTGCCAACAATTTGCTTCCAAATTACATCAGCAAGCTAGTATATGAAAATGACAAAATAGCCTTAGCTCATGTTCTCTATAAGGCTCTTCCGATCAATACCCTTAATGATGGAAGCGACAATGGACTTAGAAGATGATGACAATTTGTTGCTATCTGCATCACTAGCAAGTAGCTAGTTGGGGCACGATTTTTACTTCCATTTTTTTATCCTTCATAGTGGACCTCTCCTGCATCAACAATCAAAAATACAAAAAAAATGTAGATTAGAGAGATGATTAGAGCTACAAAATGATTAGAGATATAGAGAGGAGAGAAATCGTGATATGTGGTGGATGTATGCAAATAGCAATGAGAGTAAAAAGGTGTCAAAGAAGTGGAGAGAGGGGGCACAAGAGGTAGAAAGCCTCGAAGGAGGAAGCTGGGAAGGTAAACAAGGAGGCAGTGGAGGGTGATGAAAGATGAGGATAAGAGAGGGGGGAGGAAGGCAATGGATTAGGGGGTAAGGATAAGAGAGGGGGGAGGAAGGCAATGGATTAGGGGAGGAGGGGAAGCTTAGAGCTAGGACGTAGAGTTTCCTCTATGAAGATGCCAACATCCAAGTGAAAGAAGAAGGGAAAAAAAAACTAAGGTTTTAGTATTCACAGTGTGAGACAATATTTTGTTTTTCCAAATATGTGAATCGATCTTCTTTGCAAGTCAATTATTATAACTTAACTTGTAAAGCAATTTGAATTATTGCATAACTTCAACCCCGTGGTCCAAACAGCCTCTATAGCAATTGTATTTAGATGAGATCCTATTTGTTTGCTTGTTTTTTTGACAGGGGAAAATCTAAGGCCCAATATCATCGAGTATCAAAGTGAGACTTGATGCTAAAATATTCATAGCAAAAAATTTTGCAAGATTCAAAGCTTACAAAAAAAAATTTTCTCGAGCATGTCCTAAAGCTTTTATTAATTTTCAAATTATAGGATGCTATAACCAGAAGGCAATTATATATTATAACATAAGATCTTATAACATCAATATGAAAAAATTCGATAAGTCTCAATAAACCACTTTGGCAGCCAAGCACCCATATTATCCTATAAAATTCTTTCAAACCATAATATTTGCATTGCCCACAATAATAATATATACACTGAGCTAACTTTAGTACTCTTAACATTTTTTAAACATTTGCACATATTATAGACAGCACCATCATGCTATCTAAAGACTTGACAAAGTAGCCTAACTCATGGCCTAAGCTAACTTATGGTCGAGATATGGAGCTCGCAATAGCCAACACATGCCTAGCCAAATTCCTACAGATAGGACCCAAGCTAAACTACAATAGATCATAGTAGTTATAGAAAAAGGTTTGGAAAAGATGGCTTCCTTAGCCGGAAAGAGGATGAGCAAGAACCATAAGCATACACAAACCATTCTCTCATGCTCCTACTTAGACGTTTTCTTTACACATACTTTCTAACTCAAACCATTTTTGGAGATACAATCTTGGGTAGAAATTAAATAGACTGAAAGATCCAAAATATCTCCTACACTACACTTCACGAAGCATCCATATAGCACAAACCCTAAACAATAATGCCTCTTGAATTAGCTATTGTTTAGCTATTATAGCATCTTTAAGTGGCTATTGGTAACTATTAACAATAAGCTCTATGAGATAATAGCTAGATCAGTAATTAATCCAAATAAATCTTGAGCCAATCCAAGGACTTCAACCAGTCCAATCAACTGTCAATCAATTAAACTATAGCTCTAGCTGCAAAAAGCCGGTCCTTGGTCTCCTAAAAGGCCTCAAGAAATATTCCCATCTGAATTGACTCGAGATCTATTTTCTTAGATTTAACTCCTTCCCCAAGACTCCCTACTCTGCAATCACTTTATCAAATATCCTCTTCCATTCAAATATGCTTCTTCTTTCATACTTCCACCATACCAAACTTTGGCAGGAAACAGAGTCCTACAAGCATTCAAATGCCCGTGTTTCAGCTGAGCCGTCCAAGAAACTAACAACTGATGACTATAGTTTTCGGTAAAAGAAAACCTTCAACATAATTTAGTTGATAGTAAATTATCTAGAAATCTAGGAAATGCATGGCTCTATTGGTTGGTTAGACTTGCCTTGTCTATATCTAACTTGTGGAGCAAATGGAATGGATTAATGGGTCATATTCTGTTATGGTCAACATCAACAGATTTTGCACCACTTATTCAAAGCTTTTTTTATTCCATCTCCATTGCTATCAAGGATTGCAACAGTTGGTATCAGAGCCTAGTATCGATAACCCAGTACTCTTTTATCTTTCACCTTTTTTTTCTCTATTTCTTCCATCTACAAAATTCTAGTATTCAAAAAAAAAAAATTCCCTTATGCATAACCTTGATTCTCGCTGCCTCAAAATCCATCTAGCTCCTATTAAAAAAAAAAACTTATTTTCTATTTTTCAAAAAAAAGAGAAAATCAATTTTTTTTCATCGGCTCCTCTCTTCCAATCACCCACTGTGTCGGCCTTTTCCCTCCCCGCACCCTCGCTGCTGCTTCCCAAATTTTTTTCACCGACTCCTATCTTTTCGTCACCCACAACATTAGCCTCTTCCCTCCCTACGCCCTCGCCGTTGCCTCCTTCAGCTCCCAATCGTGTCGGCCTCCTTCAGCTGCCTCTTCCCTTTTCATATCACTTAGTTTTCATATTCTCTCATCTTCTATTAAAAAATTAAAAAAATTTATTAGAAGAAGAAAGAAGAGGCCAGCCTTTTTCTTCTTTCCCATTGGTCCCCCCTCCTTCTATCGATCTACCACCGTCAAGTTCTGACAAGTCTTTTGCCGCCGACCTCGTCGATCCGGTTAGCCGCAAGGTCCGTAAGGTTGATCTCGCCCAATCGCCACCGCAACCATCGACCTCCTACCTATTCTTCCACCGTCGAAATGTGCGGCTAAGCCGTACCAATCTTTCGATCTCCGGTAGGTCAAGACAAAGCAGCGCCTCCGTCATGCAGCTCTTCGACAAGTTTCCTAGTCTCGTCAGCCACTCTCTCTCATCCAACTTGACATCCCATCGTCGCCTTTGCTTCTCGATTAAAAAAAAAATAGAAAGAGAGAGAAGAAAAAAAAGGAAAAAAAGGGGCGAGAGAAAGTTAAAAAAAAAAAAAGAAAGAAAAAAAAGGAAAAAAAAGGGGGAGAGAAAGTTGAAAAAAAGGAAAGAGAAAAAGAAAGGTTCTTTCTTATTTCCAAGAAAGTGGTTGCCAAGATTTATAAGATTTATAAGATATAGCAGAAGGAACTCGTCAGCAATAATGGGAGAAGCGCATGGAAGGTGATACAAAAAGCTTAAGAGAAACAACAGAAGATCAATATTCGAGCTATAGAAATCTAATAAGCAGCTAATTGATGTTGTAGCTGATTTGAAAAAGATGATGACAGGTATAGCAAAGGAGAAGTCTGAAGAATCTTCAAGCAATGTGCATCCAAAGTATCAATTTTCATAACATAAGATAAATTCTTACATCAAAATAAGAGGAGCAATCAAGTTACGAACCACCCACTTGGAGTTTTTTCATTTCAACGGAGATGATCCCAATGGATGGATCTATCGGGTGGAACAGTTCTTCAGATACAATTTTACCCCGAAGATCAAAAAGTTATAATATCTTCTTTTCACCTTGAAAAGGAAGCACTACAGTGGTACCAATGAATGGAGAAATCCTGAGACAAGGTTTCATAGAAGGAATTCATGGTAGGCCTTTGCACTCATTTTGGCCCAAGTATTTATGAAGATTTTACCGAGGAGCTCACCAAGTTGTGACAGACAGCTACAGTACGTGAGTATCAATCCTGTTTTGAGCAACTCGCTAACCGTACTATAGGATTGACTAAAGAGTTTTTTGTAAGTTGCTTCATGAGCGGGCTAAAAGAAGAAATCAAGCATAATGTTCGAATGTTCCAACCAGCCAATATGACCAAGGCTATTGGATTGGCCAAATTCAAAGAAGAGCAGCTGCTTGCTCTAGGCAAGCCAAAAGTAATCACCACCACAATTCCTAATCGTAAGCCCATATCTACCTCAACTCCGATTAAATGACTTACACCATCAGAACTAAAGGAAAAAAGAGAAAAAGGGTTTTGTTATAATTGTGATGAGAAATTTGGTCCTGGATACCAATGCAAAGCAAAGCAGTTGTTTTTCATTAACTGAGCAAGAAGAAGAATTGGAAGACTAAAAGGAACAAGAAGAGGAACATTCCAAAATCTCGGTACATGCTATGACTAGAGTCTTATCTCCCCAAACAATGAGAGTCGAAGGAAAATTAAAAGAGCAACAAATCATTATTCTTATCGATTCTGGAAGCACCCACAACTTTTTTCATCCGAAGATAGTCAAAAGCCTCCAATTGAAATGGTCAAAAGATAGGAACCTTGATGTGATGGTGGCAAATGGAGCATGCATGTGTGTTCAAGGTACATGTGACAACCTTCCTATATCTATACAAGATTTTGAATTCACATTAGATTTCCACATATTACCTCTTAAAGGATGTCAAATGGTCATTGGAACTTATTGGCTCCGCACCTTGGGACCTATTACATGGGACTTTTCAAAACTCATGCAATTCAAAGTTCAAGGAAGCAAATATACCCTAAAAAGATCCTGTGATTCACCCTTAAAGATTATCAGTAGCCATGCCATTGAAATAAGTATTGCAAAAAGACATGCTTTATATTTGACTATCTATGCATTAGAAGGTCATGAGATCAAGGAGGACCATCCCGATGATCTACAATAACTTTTACAAGATTATGAAGATATCTTTGCTACTCCTACTGGACTTCCTCTAAGGCATTCCCATGATCATCATATTCCATTACTTCTTGATAGTTACCCTCCCAACATTCGACCTTATCGATATCCTTACATTCAAAAGGAAGAAATAAAATGATAGTCTAGGGAGATGTTGGAAACAGGTATCATCAGGCCAAGCAAAAGTCCTTATTCTTCTCCAGTGCTATTAGTACGGAAGCGGGATGAAACTTGGAGAATGTGCGTGGATTACAGAGCCCTCAACAATATTATTGTGAAAGATAAGTTCCTTATTCCTACCATTGATGAACTATTGGATGAGTTATATGGAGCAATTTATTTTTCAAAGTTAGATCTAAGATCGGGATATCATCAAGTTCGAGTTCACGAGGAAGATATTCCAAAAACTACTTTCCACACTCATGAAGGACACTATGAGTTTTTAGTTATGCCTTTTGGCCTAACTAATGCTCCGTCTACTTTTCAAAGTCTTATGAATAGTATCTTTTATCCATTCTTACAGAAATTTGTACTAATCTTCTTCGATAATATTCTTATATATAGTCCATCATGGGATATTCACCTGGATCACCTAAAGACCATATTCAACACTCTTCATGAACATCAGCTTTTCTTGAAAAAGATGAAATGCTCTTTTGGTCAAACTCAGATCGAGTATTTAGGGCATATTATATCACGAGGTGATATTGCTACCATATAAGATGTCTTGCATGCTGGAATGGCCTATTCCTAAAACCTTATGAGCATTGAGGGGCTTCTTAGGATTGACTGGATACTACTAAAATTTTATCGAGAATTATGAAAAAATTTCAGCACCCTTGATAGTATTATTGAAGAAGGATTCTTTCACATGGAGTAACGAAGCTGAAGCAGCATTCAACCTTTTGAAGCAAACGATGGCATCCACTCCTGTCCTAGCCTTACCAAACTTTTCAAAGCCATTTGAAATAAAATGTGATGCCTCTGGAGTAGGAATTGGCATAGTACTCATGGAAAAGGGACAGCCACTAGCTTTCACCAACAAGGCGTTATCAAATAAACATTTGGAGCTTTCAACTTATGAGAAAGAGGTAATGACAATCTTACATGTAGCTAATAAATGGCAAAACTATTTGATGGGACAATCATTCATCATCTATGCCGATCACCACAGCTTAAAGTACTTATAAGAACAAAGGTTATCTACAGAAATTCAGCAAAAATGGACAGCTAAGCTTATGAGGTATGACTATAAAATCAAATATAAAAAGAGTTCGAAAAACTTAGCAATATATGCCCTCTCCTGTCAAATAAAGGAATTGTGAGCCATCTCTTATCCATTGCCCACATGGATGGATCAAGTCCAGACTAAAACTGGGTGATGATCATACGACAACTTCAAGAACAACCAGATAAATTATCTTATTACAGCTATGAAGATGACCTATTAAAGTACAAGGGAAGAGTGATACTTAGTGCAAATTCCAATTGGCGAAATAGGGTCCTACAAATTCTACATGATACCCCAAAAGAAGGGCATTCAGGATTTCTTAAGACATACAAAAGGGTATCAAGAACCTTTTATTGGAAAGGGATGCAAAAAGACATTAAGCAGCATGTGACATCCTATGATATCTATCAAAGAAACAAAAATAAATCTCTTGCTCTTTCCAATCTTCTTCAGCCTTTACCTATCCTAGAAAGCTCTTTCCAATCTTCTTCAGCCTTTACCTATCCTAGAAAGAGTATGGACGGATCTCTCCATGGACTTTATTGAAAGATTACCAAACTCACAATCCATGGACTTTATTGAAGGATTACCAAACTCACAACAAGGAAAAGACACTATTATGATAGTAGTTGACCGCCTCTCTAAATATGCTCACTTTATTCCCGTAGCTCATCCCTTTACGGTCACTCAAATTGCGCAGTTATTTATAAAGTAAGTTTTTAAATTGCATGGTATGCCTAACTCAACTATCAGTGATAGGGATAAAGTACTAAACTATCAGTGATAGGGATAAAGTATTTATAAGCAAGTTTTAGCAAGGCTCTTTCGACTACAAGGCATAGAATTATGTATGAGTTCCTCCTATCATCCTCAAACTGATGGGCAATTGGAGGTAGTTAATCATTGTCTTGAGACATACATTAGGTGTTTTACAAGTCAACAATTAAAAAAAGGAAGAGGTGGCTTCCATGAGCAAATTGGTGGTATAATATTGCCTTCCAGCATGTATTTCCCGAAATAACCCAATCATTTTTTGGTAAGACACGTATAAAAATATGCCGCTGATGTGAGTAAAGCTAAAGCAACAGTAGTGTTTATATCATTCGTAGGCGCAGCTAACTCCCCATGAGGTAATTGTATGATTTTCCAAGGTAAAAGAGCACCTAACCAATTAGAAACAAAAATAAATAAGAACATAGGATTGAATCTACCTCTATGGTCCCATATTTAGTAATTCCTGAACTATTTCTTCTGTATCGTGGATCATAAAAATAAGCAAGAATACTATTTCTATGTAAAATACCATTTATGGGTATTTTAATCGAAATACCAAAACAGGGTATTAGTTACTAATATGTTTTTTCCTAAAGCAAGTTCTCCACCAACTGTAGCCGCACCGTCCGCTAAAATTTGTTCCTTTTTAATGTATTTACCCTGCCGAACCTGAGGTTTTTGATGACCACAATTCCACAAGAAGAAAAAAAAAAAAAAAAGCGAAATGAATCTAGTACTCTTCTTTCTATCTTTCTTTAATGTCTTTCCTTCACTCCTTTAGCTTGATTTGCTTTGCTTTAGCTAATATTTTCCTTTTTTTTTTTTTTTTTTTTTTTTTAATATCTCATCATCGTCATCTCTACTTTGATTTAAGTAGTGAGGGAAAGGAAGAATCCCTTCTTTTAATGTTCAATTTGGTAGCTTCAGGTGCAGGAACGATGCGAACCACCGGCACGTGTCATTGACCATGCCCATGCCTTGCCTGTAGCTATCATATGGAGGCGATGGCAATTTTAAACGAAGGACCCGCTCTATCACACTCCTTTATGAAGGGCAAAACGGCTGCCTCATTAATGACAGGATACTTCATTAACGACAGGATACAGAGAATGACAGGATACTTCATTAACGACAGGATACAGAGAGACAGAGAGATTTTGTTAGAGAGACGGGATTTTTTTTTTTTTTTCCTTGCTGGCGCAGAAAAAAATAAACATATATGATATTTACATACATTTTTATATTTATAAAATTATTTTTATAATTTTTATTAAAATTTATATATATTATTAGTAGAAATAGAAAGGAATAGGACTGATGATTATAGGGAGAAGGTAGGATAAAAATAAAGATTTATTATTTACTAATATTCTTTTAATTTGTATATGTCTTAAACCTGAGTTTTTTTATTAGTTTCGAGGAACTAGTGCGAGAAACTATTGGTTATAAAATTTTATTTAAGTATAAACATATTTTTAAGCTCGGTAAAGTATGGTGACAATTTATAAATTTTTAAATTATTATCTTAAGTATTAGATATTTAATGACAAATTTGAAATATTAGGTATAGTGAGGCATCGGGGCTAAGATTTTAGAAACAGTTTTCTAAAAGTTAATTTTTATAAAAAGCTATATTAGCATGAAGATATTTTTAGAGATAATTAAAAATAATCTTTCAAACATGTAACACATCATATATTGATTCTACTATATATAAATGGTTTGAAAATGTGATAAAAAAGGTCATTTAAAATAAATGCCATTAATCAAAGCATAAATGCCTTAAAATATTAATATAAAATAATATTTAAAATAAATAATATAATATATAATTACTTATCAAAATTTTATAGCATTTAAATTAAAATATCATGACAAGTAATTTTTGATAGCATAAAATAGCATTTAGATTAAAATGCCTGCAGCGATGCTGCAGTGCTGCACTCTGATGCCCTGAACTTACAAGACCTCTTTCTTCCAGAGTACGTCGCTTAGAGAGTTATGCTATAGGCCGGTTATAGGTAGATAATCCTGTCCGGGAAGGCATAAAAGAAGCCATCCTTCTTCTTTATATTAGGTAAATAATCCTGTCCGGAAAGGCATAAAAGAAGCCATCCTTCTTCTTTGCTAGCTCTTCGTCTGTTAACCGCGCAACAAAGCCACGGGTCAGATTGGTGTAGAATGCGACCAATCGAGACTCATCTGGCAAGAAGGATACGTACCACTTCTTAATTTCTTCAGGATCACGTGATGAAATGGGTCGTACATGAATGATGTATATCTTGAGGTCTTGAGTGCTGCTTAGAAGTGGCTGCAAAGAGTTCATAAATAACTTCAGCAGCTGTGAAAAGTTTCTCATGGTAACATTTTAATAAGCCTCATGTACAAGGTCACCAATTACACGTCAATTTCTCATACAGCTAACTGTGGTCTAGAATAAGACAAACTGATAAAATAGCAGAATTTATGCGGGCTATTAAGGTGCCTTACATTGAAAGTAAGCAATCTCATACACAGAATGATGAGTAGCATCATGCCAACCCATAACTCGGTACAACCATAATATTTGATACCGCAAACAGCAACCATAGTGAAATAACTTGTATACACTAAATTTATGAAGTATATTAGTACTTTCTATTTAAAGCATGTCTATATCATACATAACTAATTTCTAATGAATCAAATAGCTTCTAATGAATAAAATTGCAGTTGGCTCTATAATTTAATCTTATCAGTGTACAACCTTTTTTTTTAAGTTGTGCTGACAAATTGTATACCCATAATCCTAATCAAATCCTCCAAAAACAAAAGAGTTTAAAAGAGCTGAATGTATATATCTCAATCAAAAAATAGTCAAGAGAAGGATTTACTAAAAGTTGCAATTGTATAGCTATCGAATGAAATGCCAAACGCCAATAAATATGAAATCATAAAGACACCATACTTACACTTCAAAATCTTAAGCATGCATTAAGAAAGATACTCACATCTGCATGCAATTAGGATAAATTGTTATCGTCAAACAAATCTAAACTTGAAATGGAGATTGATGATTCAACAGCATCATCAACTATTAAACCTCTTATGAAAGTTGCTCAGAATCAAGATTTGTGGTATCAATGCATACCACTCAGCAACAAACCGAATATACTGTACCATATTAGTGACAAACCAATACTTACATGAGGTAAACCGAGTGCAGTATGCAAAACTAACCCAGTAGACCCTGTAGAGAGCATAATGACACTGTACCGACATGATATCGGTACAGGATCCGTACCAAGATTGCAAACCTTATTCAGATTTTTTTAATATATGGCTTCAACAATAAACACTATTCTTCCACATCAAAACAAATCATGTCATACCAGAAACATACACCAGTAAATTACCCAGCAAATCTGAGTAAAAAAGAGAAGGAAAATGCACAAAGTATTTTGTATAATCCTTTTTCCTATATGTTAGAATTTGCATGATCTTATGGTTCTTGAGTAGGTAGGATGTGAATTTCTTTTGAAATGCCTAATAGTGCTAATACGTGTCTTAGTAAATATATACCTTTTCAACTTTCTCAGATCCACCACTCTGTGAACAGGTAAACTGCAACCTGGAGAGACCACTTTGCATGAAGATTTGCCAACATTGGACGATGCAGGCATATTTGTAGTGTAACATTGCTGGAAGAAAGGTTAAGTCAAAAGGTAAAGACCAAAAACGAAATGATATAATTAGGATCACCATTTCTGAGCCTCTGCATAATGAATAATCCAAGAGGAAAGCCAATCCCACCTGCATAAAGAATAGTCCAAGGATATTTTAGGTGTTTAATGATGAGGAAATAAGAAGTAATGACTTAAAAAAAGAGTACATTATACCGCAAACATTGCATGGCAAAGCAGTTTGAAATGTGATGATTTTTGTGCACCCATGGACTGCTTCCATGAATGATAGTTCAAGAGATACCTACAAATAACAAAAAATAAAAATAGAATGCAAATAAGATAGGAATGCAATAATGATCAAATGGGAAACCAAAACAGCATGAGATAAAGTGAGAACCATGACATCTTGCACTCTAAGATGTCTTTCCCTGAAGATATTCTTGAAGAACTGTTTCCCATTGTACAATGAACAACATCAGGCATATATGAAGATCTAAATTAGAAAATTTACAGACACAAGGACCATGATAATCATAGCTATGGACACATTAAATGCCTATGACATATTCTGCATGGGTCTGCATGGGTATACAAAAATGAAAAGGGAAACATAAATAATCAACAAAAATATGAGTTAAAACGTAAATAATCAACAAAAATATGAGTTATCTATACCACTGAGTGCAAGTACACCTGCATATGGCATAGGTATGCCTGCAATGCAAATTAGAATTCGTCATAATCATATTTTAGTAATCAATTAACGCACATATCTATGAATTTAACAATTAATTTCCTTACTAATAAAAGTACACGTGTTTAATGTTACCTCATACGCTTGCTATATTTCTTGAAACTTTCTTTCAGCATCAGCATCATCTTATTTGCATCAGGATGGTATTTCTTGGCAAGCTGCAAAATGCAAACAAGAATAAATGGGGAAAAAATAGAAGACCAAGAAATAAGAAATTGTGCAAGGCTTGTAGTTGTTCACCATTTCTACATTAGCTCACCAAAGAAAAGCAGCATTCATCATCAAAGAGTGTGAATGATATTATCCTGCTCATTTAATATCAGTCACAGTTCTTTGTTATTTGATCAAGTGCTTCCGTATTAGTTATGGCAAATTTTTTGAATATTTCCTTAGAACTTACATCAAAGTTCCTCTGACCTTCTCATCCTCTTTCTTGATCCTCTATCCCAAACCAAAATCCTCTTTAATTGAGGCCTTCCCATATCTTTGATGCCTAAGCCCATATCATCCCAATTGATACTTCATTACTTATTCTCAATTGGGTGACTCCTACCCCTCCTAATGTACCCGTACTTGCTTGAGCACTTAAACAATGTTGTTAAGATCAGGATTGAGTTGTAAATGGTAGAGTGAATTGGGACTAGATTGGGTCAAAAATCATAAGATTTTTTTCTGAATTGTCCAAAAAACTTCAAAAAGCATGCAAGAAATGTACAAATGCAAGGAATCAAATAAATAGCGGATGAATGAATAACGAAAAGCCATTAATACAAGAAGTCTAGCCTCCACCAACATAAGCCTAATATAGCATCTAACAAAAAAACATTGTATTTGATCATTCACAATATTTATATAATACCTGCCAATTCAATTATCATTCTAATTATACTAATTCAAAAAAAGATATAATTAGAGAGAAAAAGAAGCATTTCCTTCAATCAGCTCCACTCAGACCTCTCTCAGAAAATATTAGATGATAATAAGAATTCCAAAAGTAAGTAAGATTTCAATTTCAAGCCCTTTTTTCTTTCAATAGTTGATCATAAAATTGATTTACAATGCCTCTATTTAAACTAGTGAGGTTTGAGTCCCCCATCTAGGTCATATTCCTTTTTTAGTTAATCGAAGCGAATTTTTTTCTACATAGAAAGAAATCTACATTAAAATGAAAATAATCCTGAGCTATATCTTGACACTTACATTAACTTTATCTCCAACTATATTATAATTCCTCTTCGACTAGAAGTATGCCCTATTAATATCTTAACCGAAAAAAAGAAAAATTTTACTTTGAACACCCATTTTGAGGCCCAAACATCAACAAACCCCAACATCGGCATGGTGTGGTGAACCCCATAGTACTCATAGAGAACTTTATTTTGCTCCTCCAACATTGAAAACAAGTACATTATACGAAAGTTATAGCTCCAGAAGTTATGATTCACAATTGGATCCTAGATGTGTCGGATCTTATTCCAAAACCTCATACAAGCTTGGTCAAGTGACCAAATTGATCCACAATAGGTCCCTTGATCCTCCTCCATCAATGGGCAAAGTGGAAGTGCGTCAAGGTAAACCAGTGAATATGGCATAGGTCAATAAGTACATAACCATCTAGAAGGAAACTAAAAAAGCATTTTAGGACCATCATAACTATTCCTAATGCTGGCTAGCATACTATGGCTCACATGTGTCTTCATTGATCTCCATTACCCTAGTATATGCCTTCATTGAAGTACTCAAAAAAGGTCTATTTTTTACAAAGCCAAACTGATTTTTGTATGCTAAAGGTATAACCCTAATCATCACTCAAGTTACCCTTCACCATAGCTTACAGGAGTGATCAAAAGTTTAATTTTACATTAGTCCTTACAGTTTTTGCAAAGCTCAATTCTTGCTAATAAGTGTTCATGTGTCTCTATAATTATTATATATTTTCTTATATTCAAGATCTTATCACAAAATTCACTTAGACAATGATACAATAAAGTTGTTTAAAGGAAAAAAAATCCTTTCAATAGCCAATAGTTGCTATAATTATTAAAAAAATAACAGACAATAACAGAAGTGTTATTTCCTTAAAGTGCCATGATAACACAAACCTCGAGATTGTAAGGACACAATTTTTCCTTAAAGTGCTTACATATCAACTACGAAAGCAGAAAATAGAATAGCACCAAAAAAGAGGAAAATATAGAACAAAAAATGAAAACAAGCAACAAATTTACAAACCGATGACCGATAGAATTACTTGAAAGCCAGAAATATGTGACATATAACTCTGCATTTTACTTATAGGGGTCATTTGGTTGGAAGGAAAATAAGAATGAAAAAATTTTTCACCCTTATTTTCCTATATTTGGTTGTAAAAAAAAAGGAAAATGGCTAATGAGAACCACACATTTTTTTTCCATGCTCCACCATAAATGTTTTCTCATGGGGGAGTGGTATTTTATTTTTTCTCATCCCATTAGAAAATTTTTTAGCATCAAAAGTTCAAAATTGCCCCTATTATATTCATATTATATTACTATAACATATACAATATAATATCATATAATATATTATAACATATAAACTAATATTATATTACATTGTATTATATTACATTATAATAGATATATTATAATATAAGATAGTATAATATAATGTATTATATTATATTATTATAATAATATATTATAAAACCAATCAAATTGGTACTTTTTCACATAAAATTGTGTTCAACCAAATAAAGAAAAATATTTTTAGAGCTATTTTTTCATAGAAATGTCTTGTCAACCAAATATACTCAAATTTATTTTCTTCTGCAAAACTAATTTTAGAAAAAAAATTTAGGGAAAGCTTTTCGGAGAAAAAATACCAAACAAGCACATAAAAGATGATGCAAATGAATTTTGCATATGACTACTGTCCTAGTTACTCAACATGTTGATAAACTTACCGCATGATATTCTTTCTTGATATCTGATGCATTAGCACTCTTGCTCACTTTGAGTACATCATAGTAATCTTTGGCAGCCAAGTATTGTGTTCCTAAAGTTTAAATTCCACAAAAAAGGGAGGAAAAAAAATAGGAAAATCCATTAACCAACCCTTTAAATACCATCACTTAGAAACAAAAAAAATAAAAAAATAAAAGAAATCAAAGTATACCATGAAAAGACCTGCTCGGCCAGAAATGCCCCCAAAAATCTCTATTCGAATTTCCATTCCTCAATCTCTCTGCACCCATCGAATTCATCCACTTCAATTCCAAGAATCCAACAATAAACCCACAGTATAGAGAAAAAATTATGCATCTACATCGGTGATGCTGGACCTGATGATCCGAAAGAGTTTAATTTTAACCATTCACATTTCAAGAAACGACTCAACAACCCCACAAAAAAACAAAGAATAGAATCATGGATTTAAATATGCGGTACTGCCGCTGATTATACATCAACTTTCATCACCAGTCCCAGAAACGACCTGCTTCCGAAATCCACCAGACGAAGCCACGGGCGGAGGGCTCTGGCTGAAGAAAATGGGAGAAGGTCAAGTCTTTCGAATCGAATGGCGGCGGGCAAGAAGTGGGGGCAGGGCTCACGGTGGCCCGAGATCCTTGAAAAAGGAGTTTCGGCGGCAGAGACCTCCGGGCGAGGCAGTGGGCGATCTTGGTCGGAGAGCATTGTTGGAAAGACACAGAGGGAAGGTGAGAGGGATGGAAAAGAATGGACCGTGAAAAGAAGAAAGCTTGAGATGTTGGAGAATGTTCGAGAGAACGCCGCTCTCGAGCGAGGAAAAGGGAACCGGTACGGGATTGCCGGTTCATCTACCAGTTTAGGGCTACCATGGTCGGTGGACCGTCGCAGTACAATGTGGGTGATACGTAGGAAATTTTGTAGTAGCTCTTCCATTATTTTTTAAAACCATCTCAACCGTCCATTAAAATAAAATTAATTATGGCATCTAATAGCTGATATGGTAATTATTTATGATGTTTTTATATGACAGCATATGTTTAAGATTTTAGAGAAACCTTTTTAAAAATTAATTTTTATAAAACACTATAATAGCATAAAGATATTTTTAGAGAAGGTAATTAGAAATAATTTTTTAAATATATGATGCATCATATATTGAACCTGTTATATATAAATGCCTTGAAAATGTGATGTAAAATGGCATTTAAGATAAATACCATTAATCAAAGCATAAATACTATAAAATATTGATATAAAATGGCATTTAAAATAAATAATCTAATATGTAATTACGTATCAAAATTTTATGGCATTTAGATTAAAATATCATAAAAAGTAATTTTTGATGACATAAAATAATAAATGCCAAAGAAGCATGTGCCACCTAAAATATTTTTGTTGCAGTGTTAGCTAAAGATAGAATATCTAAATTTTTCTTTTCATTAATAACTTTCTAATAACTTACAATAAGAGAAAAGAATGAATGAAAAATAGAATGACTAATTAATGAAAGGAAATAGGTAAAAAAAAAACTACTGTTGATTTATAAAGAAGATATAGCTAAGTATGGAATAAATAATTATTTATAAGAAGTTATTTTAGTCATTTTCCATTCATTACTCAACCTATACATATGGTATTAGTCAATTTTTGATTTATAAAGAAAATATAGCTAAATATAAACTAAATAATTATTTATAAAGAGTTATTTTAGTCATTTCTAACCTATTTCTCTACCTATATATATATATATATATATATATATATATATATATATATATATATATATGGGGTATTATCATTTTTTCTCATCTCATATGGCTGCCCTTTTCTTAAATTTTATGTTTGTAATAGAGTATTTTCGACAAATGCCTCTAGTTGTGTTTTTGCTCTTATTTCTCAACATAACTTTTGGTTCTTATCTTTCTCTCATTCTTCATCATCTTCTTTTTTATATTTTAGTATCTAATTGCAGTAGTTTTCCTTGATTTCATGTATATATTTGAAGAATTTATATGCCTAATTGACTAATTTTTAACCAAGTTTTGTATATTTCCTTTTTAAAGAGAAGGGGATGATGATGGTTGAGGCAAAGATTTGTGAGTATCCAAGTGCTATGTTTGTAGGGGCAAGACGCTTTTGATTCACATTATCGTTCAACATGCAAAAAAAAAAGAAATAAGTAGACAAGTTTTGCTAAGGAGGAGATTGCTTTGACAAGTTTCGCCAAGGAGAACATTGCACTAAATTCTTGAGCAAATACATCTGCACCAAAGAATGCTAAAAGTTTGAACTCTCATATTTGATGGAGATGATTATATGGTCCATGCATTTCAAGAATAAAATATGTTGAGTTTGAGAATTTGTTGAAGTCTTCTTATACTGTTGAATTGAAAAAATATAAACATTGGAGGAAATAAAATACAAAAGATTAGATTTGAAATTTTAAAACTAATTATTAAATAGGAGATAATAACTTTCATTAAACATGTCATGCACAAAAGTAGGTTATAGCATAACTAAAAAAGACATATTGATTAAATTTAAATGAATGAGTTAGTGAATGGATTATCAACCAATATGAAATTTAAGATTGGTGCATTTAGATAAAAATCAAAATTATAATTTCAAAGCAAAAAATCAAGACTTAATTTTTAATGTGTGCAATAAGAATGCATCTGATTCTATTTTTTTTTTTATAGATGGTTTTCAATAAAATGATTCTATTATTTTTTTATAAATAGTTTTCAATAAAATTATTGATAATGGTTAACTAGTAAAACTATGAGGTAGATGCTTTAGTGATGGATGAGCATAAATGGGCGCCCCAAACTAGTTATTGGATAAGCTATCCATATTTTAGAATTTTTTAATTATATTAGAGTTAAGTATTAAATTTTTTATAATAAAAAAAAAATATTTTTTTGGAAGGCTCAATTTTTCAAACAAATGGTCATCATTATTCTTAATTTTCTTTTGTAACGGGTTCGCAACAGATGAAGACAAAAAAATGTTTGTTCATGAAAATAGAATGAACATAAAAAGAAAATTTCTGTTCATGAACATAGGATGCATGCATGAAAACAAATTCTCTATTTACTCAGATAAAATAAAAATATAAAAGATTATATTTAATATTGATAGAAGCGAAATATGGATCTCAACCGCTTCATTTGATTGCCACTTCATCTGGAGCTCCATCGATTGTCATCTGATGCGGAGTTTTTTTTGGAATAATCTGGCATTGAAGAATCATGACGGAGGTGTGATATTTCACCGGATATTCACAAGTTAAATACAGCGGCGTACGTGGCAGTGCGAAGGGCATTGTTCTTATGATATCCTGTTTTTTTTATCTGTATAAAAAAAAAAAAAATCTCAAATCGTCAAGAACGACGACGACAGCTGGCCTCAACCTCCCCCCGTTGCCTCCCTTCTCTTCTTGTGCCGCCTGTGCTCTCTCTCTCCTCTTGTATTCAACAGCAACCCCGTCTCTTCCCCCTCTCCTCTTCGGCTTCCTCCGCCGCGCCTCCTTTCTCACCTTCGCTTCTCCCTTGTCTCCATCTTCTCCCTTGCCGCTTTCACTGAGCTCCGGCGTCGCCGTTCTTTGTCACCGAACGCCGTCAATGTCGCCGCCGTCCCAAGATCTGGATCTTTTTCATCTTCCACCCTACCACCTCCTCCCTTTCTCTCGTTTCCCTTGGTTTCATCTCCACATCGCCGCCCCTCGCCCCTTTTTCCTCGTCGACGCCTCTGTTCACAGGCGCTGCCACCGTGGGGGTTCCATGGTCAGCCCCAAGAGTCAACCACCACCCTCTTCTTTCCTCTCACCTTCGCCGTCGTCTTCGTCCACTAGCACCACCGTCGCCAACCTCCGTTCTCCTCCCGCTGGAATCCACAGCGCTGCCGCCTCTCTTCTCCCTCTCTTCTTCTCTGCTCTTTCTCCACCTTCCATTGCCGCATCGCCTCCTTCCCTCCCTCTCCACCAGATCCCGTAGCTCGCTGCCACTGCCTCCCGGCTTCCTCTGCTCACCGTCGACCTCCTTCCTATTCTCTCTACAATTACCGTTGCCGACTGCTATCGCCATGGCTGCCTTTCTCTTTACCTCCATGATCTTGCCAAGATCCAGTGTTGCCGTCCACCGCCACCGCCATCGCGCCTACCTCCCTCCTTTTCCTCTTCCTCCACCGTGGCCTCCGTCGTCGATCGGGAGGAAGAAGATGGCTCTCTAATTTGGATCGGTGGGATGGTAAGGATCTTGGGCCTGCTGACTAGTTAATGGAATCTTGGGCCTGCTCAATAGTGAATGGAATGGGCCAAGTATGAGTTTATTCTATGATGGGCTGGGTGAGTAGCTAATGGATCGAAGCCTAGAATACTAGTGGGTTGGCCTGTTGGGCCGAGTATGGGCCTGGTGGGTCCTGGCCCAAATAGGCTGAATGGGCCATGGCCTAGCTGGGTTAATGGGTTCGGGCTTCTTTTAAAATAGATGTTGGGTGGGCTGATTAAATTTTGAGCTTGGGCTTTGAGGTAATTAGATGTTGGGTGGGCTGATTAATTTTTGAGCTTGGGCTTTGAGGTAATTAGATGTTGGGTGGGCTGATTAATTTTTGAGCTTGGGCTTTGAGGTAATTAAGTAGGCATTAATAGGGGCATTTTTGTAAATATAATTAAGTAATAAATTTAGCAATATTAGAAAATAAATAAATTTTGGATTAAATTAGTTAAGTAAGGGTTAGTAATTGAATTAGAGAGGTAAAATGGTCATTTTTGGATTTGGGCTAGAGGGGTAAAATAGTAATTTTATTAATTATAAATTTTGATGAATTGATTAATTGTTTATGTTGGATTATAGGCACTCATTTTCTGATTGGCTTACATTGAGAAAATTATTGAAGTAACGATTTGAGGTAGAAGTTTTACATCATATTATTGTGCAATATGTTTTTATGCCCTATATGCCTGCATATATCATATATTGTTGTTGGTTTTCTCTGCATAATTTGGAATGAACATTGAAGATTATTATAGATTTGTATATATAGTGGTATGTTATTATGTTATAAACGGTTTTTTAGTTTAATTTGAAATTATAGATTTTGGATCTTTTGGAGGTGATGTGGCATGGTCTTTTGGAGGTATGATGGTATGGTTTGGTGTTCTGGATATGGTGTGGCATGGTATGGTGTGGCATGGTATATTGGAAGTGGTATTGGGTGATTTGGTATTTTGAAGGTAGGATGGTATATCTTGGTGTTGTAAAGGTGGTGTGGCTTGGTATGCTGAAGATGGTATGGGATGGCTGGTATTCTAGAGGTAGAATGTTATGGCTTGGTCTTCTGGGTATGGTATGGGATGGTTTAATGGAGAGATACAAGGTGTATGATGGATACTGTTGGTACATGTATTAGTTCTGGCAGTAAGATAGAGTACCATGGTACCATCACTCATCTATATTAGCTGCATGGGAAAGGGCATAAAGGCCGCGAAAGCCGGGTAGAATAAAGTCATGATAGTTGATATGGCTAAGTTCATCACGCTTGGTAATAGTATATAAATCAACCTTAGCGGGAGAAGTATCACAAGGTTAGATTGTTACACACGTAATACTGCGTTTGATTGTCAGTATGTACCAACAGTATTGCCTCGTGACGCTTGCATGTTAAGGGAGTAACTCACTTAGTGATGTTTTTACGAGCACTGTGGTAAGGGTTATATAAAAAAGCTCATGCCGTATTGCTTACTAATTGAGAGCGTTGAGAGCGACTTAATAATGCCTTGTGTTAGGTGCATTGATGGTGTGGTAGTGGTTGTGGTTATCTGGATGTGGTTGGTTGGTATGGCTATGGTTGTGGTTATATGGATGGGTTGGGTGCGATGATGGTTATCTGGATATTATAGTTAGTTTGGCTGTGGTTGTGGGTATCAGGGTGTGGTGGTTATTTTGATGCTTTAGTAAGGTTATTTTGCTTGATGTTATTATCTGGATTTTATTGATTTGGTTGTGGGTATGGCTATCCGAAGGGTTTGCATATTCTTTTGGTACGTGAATTTTATGGGTTTTGCTGATCGGTTATATATATTATGATATCTTTTGTTCAAGCATATTTTGGCTATACTAAGTTGTTTATTTGGCATATTTATGACGGTAGGTATACAAGTTCTATCGAACTTTTTAGTTCATCCCACTCTATCTTTTTTTTTTTTCAGCAAATCAGGACATTTATTTGATAAATCAAAATTTTGGGGATGGTCTCCAAGAGTGTGGATGGTTAGAGGTTTCTTCTCATTTTGTATTGATCAATTAAAAAGGGAGGTAAAGAATTGATAACTTGATATGAAAATTGATATATTTGGATTTTAGCTTCAGCATTTGTATTTTGCAGGTGTTAAGGTTTAGCAGGCTTTGCATGCTTTAAAGGTCCGGTTTAAAAATATGCGGCCGTGTTGCGGAGCTCCTGGATCGGGTTTCGGATTGAGGGTTACGATAGTTCTGAGTGGTGCAAAACGGAAGTTTATTCGGCCATTGAGAGTCATAATTTTTGTTCAATGATAATTTTGGTGCTATGGATGGCCTGAGATCC
Source organism: Metroxylon sagu (assembly GCA_017589505.3). Classification (NCBI taxonomy): domain Eukaryota; kingdom Viridiplantae; phylum Streptophyta; class Magnoliopsida; order Arecales; family Arecaceae; genus Metroxylon; species Metroxylon sagu. Next base: position 67,478 of record JACVBY030000575.1, read on the forward strand.
TTGGAAGAGGAATTTCGGCGGTAGAAACCTCTGGGCGAGGCACTGCACGATCCTGGTCCTATGAGAGAGCATTGTTGGAAAGAGATAGAGGGGTTAAGGGGAGGGATGGAAAAGAATGGATTGTGGAAGAAGAAAGGCTAGGATGTTAGAGAATGCTCGAGAGAGCGCCTTTTCAAGCGAGGAGAATGGAACCGGTACGGAGATTGCTGGTTCACCTACCAGTTTAGGGCTACTAGAGTCGGTGGATCATCGTAGAGCTCGCATGCAATGTAGGAAATTTTGTAGAAGCTCTTCCATTATTTTTTTTAAACCATCTCAATCGTCCATTAAAATAAAATTATTTATGACATCTAACAAATAAATTAGTTGCTATGGTTATATTTATGCGGTTACACGTTAACTTCCAACCTGCTTCCGAAATCCATCTGACGAAGCGACGAGTGGAGGCCAGAGGAGAGCATTGTTGGAAAGAGACATAGGCGTTAATGGGACGGAAGGAAGAGAATGGACCAGGAATTGGTACGGAGATTGCTGGTTCAACTACTGGTTTAAGAAGGCTACAGTCGGTGGACCATCGCAGAGGTTGTGCAAGATGCGTGATGCATAAGAAATTTGATAGAAGCTCTTTCATTATTATTATTATTATTATTTAACTATTTCAACTGTCCATTGAAATAAAATTATTTATCAGATTCTAACAAATTAATTAGTTGCTATGATAATTATTTGTCATATTTCTATATGACTGCGGAATATCTTCTTAAACCCGATCACTCCACCTTTTTTTTTTTTCCATCTCCTTACCCGTCTCTCTCAAGAGAAAAACTGAAAGCTAGAAGTCACAAAAGTTATGAACTTTTGATCGTACTTCTTCAGCTCTTCGAAGAAAAAAATCTCGCTGTATTTACCGTGCGGTGATTTCCTCCTTTAGATCGATCAGATCCATCCTTCCTCTTTTCCTCGGACTTTCCCTTCCTGAAGCCGCATCCACGATACCATTCGAGCACCTATATCTCCACGACACATCAGCCACGCACGTCATCGGTCTAGTTATTCTTTGACTAAATCTGATGCATTAAAAATAAATCAACCAGTCAAAAAAATAAAAAATATATATGGAGTAACGTAGCAAAAGCTAATTTTATAAACAACGTAATCTTTATCTACGTTAAGCTAATTTTATAACAACGTAATTTTTATCTACCTTAAGCTAATTTTATAACAATGTAATTTTACCTTATGCATATCGTCGAGATTTAGCTTGCAAATGCTGATATTAATATGGATGAACATGATTAAAATATTACTAGGCCATTATTAAAAGTAGGTATACGTCGTGCATTATGTAGAGACATCGATATAATTGATAGGATAAATAAAAAATAAAAAATTATTTGTTTCAAATTTATATATTAAATTATATTTTTAAAAAAATATTAATTTTAATTTAAAAAATAAGAAGAAAATAAAATACAAATAGAAAAAGAAAAGATTAGATGAGAAACCAGCTTTTTTTTCCCTAGATGGAGATTGATCTAAACATATTTTTTTGGAAAAAGATATTTTTAATAACATATTATATTTTATGGTATTTTTCAAATGTGATGTATACCTAAGCTATATAATTGGAAAGAGTTATATTTGTGTAACTTTTATTTATTTCCATCAATGCATGTTTTCATCTTTTTCTATCTCTATACTAGTTATAGCAAATTTTGCAACACAATTCTACACAACTTCTATCAATTCATCTATACATGTACATCATATGAAAAGGCTACAAATAATTCTATTAGATTATAAATAATTTATTAATGTCAAAAGAGCATCCTCACATGATTGTGCTATAATTTAAGGAGTAAGGTATCAAATTTTAAATTACATATTCAAACTTAAAACTTTTATTTATGATCACTTGAATTACAAATGATTGTTACCATTTTTGGATAAGAATAACAACCATGCCATAAATTTAACATAACAATGTATCCAAGATTGAGGTATATTTAATTGATGATTATGGTCCTATTCCTCATATTTATTTAGAATAAGATTTGATAATTATATTTTATTTTATTTTAAGTAAATACAAATAGAATTTAATATAATTATCCATATGTTATTAAAGAAAACAACCTTTTCAGCTTCACTCACACTATTTTTAGTCAAAAAGAAGGTTTGTTACACTAATTTATAAGCTTTGTGAGTTGTATTGAGTTTGAATTTTCTTAAAATAAACGAGATATTTATGCTTCAATCTAATTAGCTTTGTCACTAAATTTGTATTTCTTTTATAATTTCATCGTCATATACCACGTCATCTTAACTTACTTAAAGTGTAATGTACAAAAGATGCATTTGTTCTATATATACAACATGCATCATGCATACCTAATTAGAAATAGTCAATTGATATATGTGAGTAATGATTTACTTTTCATTCTAATACAGAAAAGTCAAATTTAGAGGATCATTCATTATCTATTAAATCTAGTTCTAATTTATAAGCTTTGCCAGTTGTATTGAGTTTGAATTTTCTTAAAATGAACAAGATATTTATGCTTCAATCTAATTAGCTTTGTCACTAAATTTGTATTTCTTTTATAATTTCATTGTCATATACCACGTCATCTCAACTTACTTAAAGTGTAATATACAAAAGATGTATTTGTTCTATATATACAACATGCATCATGCGTACCTAATTAGAAACAGTCAATTGATATATGTGAGTAACGATTTACTTTTCATTCTAATACAGAAAAGTCAAATTTAGAGGATCATTCATTATCTATTAAATCTAGTTCTAATTTATAAGCTTTGTGAGTTGTATTGAGTTTGAATTTTCTTAAAATGAAAGAGATATTTATGCTTCAATCTAATTAGCTTCGTCACTAAATTTGTATTTCTTTTATAATTTCACTGTCATATACGTGACATCTCAACTTACTTAAAAGTGTAATGTACAAAAGATGTATTTGTTATGTATATACAACATGCATCATGCGTACCTAATTAGAAACAGTCGATTGATACATGTGAGTAATGATTTGCTTTTCATTCTAATACAGAAAAGTCAAATTTAGAGGATCATTCATTATCTATTAAATCTAATTAGGCTTCTCAAGGACACAATAAAAAAATTTGATTCATTTATCTCAATCTAACAACTATATAAGAGCAAAGATTATGATCTACTAATGATGGGGGACAACATAATGACATATTGGATAATAGGCATGAAGCAGATAACACATATAAATAATAGGATAATAACATATAATAGATTATGTATAATAATATATTTTATTTATAATAAATTTAAATGGTGCTTTTATTATATGCACTTGTAAATTTATAAATTTATAGTAATGATATGAATAATTATTATAAGATTTATAAAATATAAAATTTTGTAGTTATAATTATATTTAAATTTATTTTAATTTAATATAAATAGAATTTAATATGATATAACTAATATTTAATGTAACTATCTATCTGCCATTCAAGAAACAACTTTTTTTAGCTTTACTATATATAAAATAATAATTATTATAAATATTTCTATAATAAAAATAATACTATAGTTATGATAATTATATTTAAATTTATTTTAATTTAATATAAATAGAATTTAATATGATATGAATAACATTTAATATAACTATTCATGTGTTTAAAGGAAACAATCTCTTCAGCTTTACTCTCTCTCTTTGTATGCGTGTGCGTCTATATATATATATATATATATATATATATTATAAATTTATTGCTTGATATGTAACAAATGTTAATTATATTGGAAATATATGCTTGATCATTACTATTTTTTATTTGACTAGTGCAATAGAAATTTGATTATCAAAATCTTCTATTCATTATAACTCATTATATTATTATATTTGATTTTAAGAGTAATTGATAGGGAAAAAAGTCATATTTTATGCATTGCGAGGGATGTATTAATGACAAGCTTCTAATTCATAGCAATTAATGTTCGTTTAATATGTAATAGAAATTTAATTATCAAAATCTTCTATTATTGATATTAAAAAAAGTTGGACTCCATAACGATATCATGCTAATACAATGTTCATACATCCAGTATAGAGATCGATTCAATGTATCGAAATTGTACATATGAGCATCGAGTTTCAGTTTGATAATGATATGGTACATTCGATATGAAATGGTATGTTCCGGTATGGCATACCATGAATATACAAGTTATATGCTAGTTTATGCTAATATTACATGACAACACCTAATAGTTTTTGTCAACAAACTCATAGCTATTAAAAATGAGATTGATCCAAGTTTGTTCCCTTATAGCTAAATGAGTATATATATATATATATATATATATATATATATATATATATATATATATACATTTTCTCTCTTTTTTCTCTTATCCTCTCCATATCAATTTTCTACTAAATCATATGAAATCCAAACTAAATCATAGGTTTAAAAGGAACTCTTTAACTGGAATCGCTGTTCTAATTTAATGACAAACTATTATCAAGCTTCTACTGTTTCATTTAATTTATTGAGGTTTATCTTTATTATACTTGGTATAATAAAATTTTTTTTATTAAAAAAATGTCATGATGGAAGTAAATAACCAAATGTTTGAAGAAGTTTGTTTAATCGATTATTTTCCTTTATCTTTCATTCATAAGGATATATTTTCTACTTCAAATTTTAAAACTAAATATAATAAACATCAATATTTAACTGAAAAAATAAAGGCATAGAGGGTAGTAGTAAATTATGAGAATTAAAGATCTTTACTACTAAAATTATAAATATTTTTTACGAGGCACATTATTTATTTGTAAATTATAATTTATTTTTATTTTTATTTTTATTGAGCAATCGCATTCAATCTCTTTAATAATAAAAACTATCCGCTCTCTACTTTACCGTTGGATGGAAGAGAGAGAGAAGCGAGAAGCGATGCTTCTCCCGCAAAGCCTCAAGCTCTGCTCCGCGGCCGCGCTCCCCGCCGGCCTATCCCTCCGCCGTCGCCGCCACCACCCTCCTCCCCCCATGACCGCCTCCACCTATCTCGCCGCTCTCCGGCAATCCCTCCCCCTCCCTTCCCCTCGCCGCCGCCTCCATTGCGGTGCCCTCTTCTCGCACGCCCCATCTCCACTCCCCCTTCGCCCCCTTGTCTCGCCTAAAAGGGCTTCCTCGGTCGCCGTGGAGCCTTCGCAACAAGAGGAAGAGGAAGGGGACGAGGGGGAGGCAGAGTGGTAAGAGGGCGGGCGGCCCTTGGTTCAGCCGTTCTCTGATGGGGCCGCAGAGAGGGACATGAGGGCCTTTCCCTCTCCCGCCTCGGAAGTGAGGGATCTGGAGGAGCTTCCGTAGCAGTGGAGGAGGGCCAGGATCGCGTGGCTTTGCAAGGAGCTGTCTTCCCGTAAACACTCCACATTTGTCAGAATTCTCAACGCGCAGCGCAAATGGATCACCCAGGAGGACGCCACCTAAATCGCCCTCCACTGCATGCGGGGCCAGGAAAATGAAGCCAATTTCCGGGTTAGTGGTAGTGCCCTATTTCGTTTGGATCGATATTGTTGATAAAAAAAGGAACGCACTTGCGGACGTCGGCGTTCCCAGCACGTTGTGCGAGCGTTCGTACGCTAACATTCATAAACAATAACATTCGTGAACAATGGAAACGATTCAAATATTTTGATTTTAAAACTGTTACTAGCGTGATTTGAAAACAACAGTTATCAAATAGGCTCGGTTGTTGAAGGTTACATACGTTGATAGTTACCTAATTGAGTCTATAAATAAGCTTAAGGATACAGAGTTCTTAGTATTCCAATCCAAAAAAAAAAATTCTCTTTCTACTCAAGCTCTTTTGAGATCTGCCGTGAGAAGAAAGTAGTACTATCCGTGTTTCGAAAGTCCTGCTGAGAAAAAGAGCTTTCTCACATCGTCTTTTAAATTATTTTTATTCTTATTATTTTTATGCTAATTTTTTCTTTGAGTATCTGAAGGAGTGATTGGGTTACACCTCTACGCAATCGTTCTTATAGTAGGAGGTTCGGATCGAGTCAGATCATTGTACCTTGGGGACATATCGCCTACAACTTGTACGAATGGATGAAAACTATTCCTTAGGGCAGTGTTTAACACGTCTCGATTCAGACATGGTTCTTATCTTCTTTTGAATTTAATTTTTTTAATTTAAATTTTTAAATTTGGATTTCTAGGAATTTCTAAACAGTTTTTCAAAAGCAATTATTTTTTCAACAGCTAAGGACTAGTTTTCCTCTTCATTAGAAATTGCTAAGATTTTTATTGTAACTTACTGATAAAAAAAAAACTATTTTGAAGGAAAAAAGTTTTTTTTTGCTTTGAAATCTGTGCAAAAGTCTTAAAAATTATCTTCTTTTTGAAAAAAAAGAGAGGTCTTGAATTTATTTTTTTTCAAATTTGAAATTTAAAATTCAAATTTTGAAATTTGAAATTTGAAATTTAAAATTTAGATTTTAAAAATCTTAAAAAATTTAAATTTTAAAAATTTAATATTTTGAAATTCAAATTCAAATTTAAATTAATTGAGTTAATTTTTGCACAGTGGTTATTTTATTTATTGCAAGTAGTTTCTAGATTAAATTTTTGAATTTAAATTCAAAATCTAGAAATTATCTGGAAAACCACTAATTTAAAAACTCAAACTATAAGGCTAAACCTTCAAATTTTTGTTGTGCAGAACCAATTAAGCAACCAACACTCTCATAAAATGGGTTCAGATGACTTTAATACAATCGAACCTGAAAAGTTTAATGGGTCATTCTTTAGGAGGTGACAAACCAAGTGAAATACGGGCTTACCACTTTAGGATTATTTTATGCCATACAATTTCCAAACCCCGAATCCAATCCTAGTCCAATTAAAACTTCCTCTTCCTCAACATCAAAAATATCCTAAGAAATAGATTTTCATTGTAGACATAAAATTCTATGTGCTTTTTCTGATAACCTTTATGATGTTTACCATCCTACCAAAACTGCTAAGGAATTATGGGATGCACTTGAGGCTGAGTATGGGATGGATGATGCTGGTCTCGATTGATTTACCATCTCAAAATTTCGAAAGTATGAATGGTGGATTCTAAACCTATTAGTATTCAAATACATAAATTTTAAGATCTTCTTAGAAAGGTTGAGTTGACTAGCCGTAGTTTTTCTGAAAGCTATAAGGTCCAAGCCTTAGTAGATGCCCTTCCATCTTTTTGGTTAACCTTTTCGCGAGAGCTAAGCCACAAGCAAGGTGACTTGACCCTAATAGAAGTGATTAACTCTATTAGGATTGAAGAAGAACATCGGCTTAAGCTCAAGCAAAAACTTGATTTTGGACCTAAGATCCATCTGATTGAGTCAAATTCAACCCCAGATCAATTCAAACTAGGGGAAAGAATTTTAAGAAGAAGAAATTCTAATCTAGATCCAAACCTCCTCAAAACCGACTAAACAAGAATCGACCGAACCAGAAGTCAAAGAATAATAAAGAAATATTCTGCTTCGTGTGCGGAAGGTCTAATCATGTGGCAAAGGACTGCTACCACCGAAAGACTGAACCACTGAGGAAATCATCCAAACCTCAAGTTAACATGATCGAAAGTGGTGCCGAGCCTTCTTTCAAGTCTGTTGCCTAGCTAAGCAACCCAAGAGAGGGGGTGAATTGGGTTCTTTGAAAATTTTTAATAAGTATGTGCAATTTTGCAAAACAAAAAATTCTATGTGAGTGTGAAGTGTTGAAAGAAAGAACAAGTATAGCAATAATAAGAGACAAACACACAAACACAACAATTTATAGTGGTTCGGTGCTACTCCTTGCACCTACGTCCACTGCCCAAGAATCCCTTGGAAATTTTCTTCACTAATCGTTCTTCAAACGATTATAATCCTAGCTAACCCAGCTAGCTTCTTGTTTCATAGGCACAAGGGAGCCTTTCCTTAGCTTTCTCAGCTAACTTCTTATTTTTCAGGCACAAGAAAGCCTTACAAATCATCAATTATGGGTTTAGTACACCCTACACAAGTTTCAACCAAGTTAAAACTCAAACAAACTTACAATGAAAAGAGTTTCAGAAATTTCAGCTCCTTAGTGAGCAAATGGAACAATAAAAGCACTTTATACTTTTTGAAGACCTCCCCCTTTGAATGAGCTTCTCCTCTTTAAATGTTAGAGTAATGAGCACTTTAAGAAGCCTCTTGAGTAGTTGGAAGGAGCCTTGAAAGAGCCTTGAAGGAGTTTTGAACTCAGCAACAAACTTTCATTTCAAAAGCTGAAAGGCTGAAATCTTTCTTGATTTTTCCTTTGTTTTCTTCTTTATTTCTCACTTGTAATCCCTAAAAAATGCTCTCAATCTCTTGCTAATCAATACCATTTATGAGTATTTATAGTTTACTGTGGGATTGGAACGTTAAACTAGCCGTTTGTGATAGTTGGAGATGCAGAACTAGCCATTACAGCATTTCTGGGCAAGTTAGTCGACTCTAGAGTCGACTACTTTTGTTAAGACTTCTATTCTGACCACAGTAGCGACTCCAGAGTTAGCTAACTTCAGGAAACTCACTGTCTTGGCCATAGTAGCCAACTCCAGAGTCAGCTAACTTTTGGGAGTTCACTATTTTGCCACAGTAGTCGGCTGATTAGTTGGCTAACTTGATTTTTCTCACTGTTTTGCCACAGTAGCTAACTAAATAGTTAGCTAACTTGGTAAAACTTGCTGTTAACTCTCTTGTGGCATAATTTTGACTTGATAGCTTCCAAAGTAGTTGACTAAATGCTTCAATCTTCCATTCTAAGTGCTAGTAGCTGCTGTAGGAGTTGACTAAATCCTCCAAAACTTGAAAACTCATTCCATAAACAATAGAACTCATTGAAATGAAGAAGATAATTGATCTAGCTCTCATAATTTTGAACTTTCTTCATTTGAAAACTTCCAAACATCTGAATTTCATTTGATTGAGGTTTGAATCATTCTAGCTCTTATAATTTTGAACTTTCTTCATTTGAAAACTTCCCAAACATATGAAATTTACTGAATTGAGGCTTGAATCAATCTAGCTCTCATAGTTTTAAACTTTCTTCATTTAAAAACCTCCCAAACATCTGAAATTCACTGTATTGAGGCTTGAATCATTCTATCTCTCATAATTTTAAACTTTCTTCATTTGAAAACCTTCCAAACATCTGAAATTCATTTGATTGAGGCTTGAATCATTCTAGCTCTTATAATTTTAAACTTTCTTCATTTGAAAACTTCCCAAACATCTGAAATTCATTTGATTGAGGCTTGAATCATTTTAACTCTTATAATTTTGAACTTTCTTCATTTGAAAGCCTCCCAAACATCTGAAATTCACTGAATTGAGGCTTGAATCATTCTTAGTTGATCTTGGTCTTCTACAAAAATTCCTCTTTTGAGTCATAAATCCATTTAGGTGCTTGAAATTATTTTTAATCATCTTGATGATTCATGTATGCTTGCATTTCAATATGATCTTCCACAAAACTTATTAGTAACTTACGTAATTGTTTTGTGATCATTAAAATCAATGTGAGGTCAACAATCTCTCCCTTTTTGATGATGACAAAACCATCAAGTATACAATTAAAATAATGAATTCAACAAGATAAAGCAATGCAATATTGAACTTTTCATAGGGTTGAGACAATTTAGCTTATGTTAGGAGAGGATTCAAAAATCAGTTTTATGTGTGAATTTTGTACCAAAAACTTTGAAATATGTGCCAAAAGTTTGAATTTTGTATCAAAATCTTTGAAAACAATGTGACAAACATTTTTCATATTCAAATTCAGAGAAATTAGATTTTTTGAAGAGATTTAAGGAGAGTTTCATGCCAAAAATATGAATTTTATACTGAAATTTTGAATTTTATGACAAAAAGTTGAATTTTATGCCAAAATGCTGAATTTAATGCCAAAGATAAAAGTTATGTTCTAAGAATGAAGTATTGTACCAATGAACTTAGTCTTTGTATAGAAACGACAGTTTTGGCTTTAAAAATATAGAGTTTCAGTCCGTACCAAAAGCGTGCCAAAATTTTGCATAATGTGCTGAAACTTGGATTTTTGATACCAAAAGTTTTACTGTAAAAATAAATCTCATGTAGAGCTTATTTATTTGCAATGCAAGTAAAACTTAAGTGAAAAACAACAAGCTTCTTCTTCTCCTTTTGTTGCAAAATCAATCTTACTCTCAAAAACTTTGTTCTTTCCTTTGAAAAGTTGAAATTTGCTAAAACATTTGCATGAATTTTGAAATTTGCTAAAACATTTGCATGAATTGCAATTTTTCTCCCCCTAAACATATGCTTACATTATTCTCATTTAGAAATACTGAACTTTTGAAAACTTTATTGAAACATGCTGAAACATTTTGAAACCATTGCAACTTTTTAAGAATTTTACTGAAACATTTTTGAAACATGATGAAACTTTTTAAGAATTTTACTGAAACATTTTTAAAACATGATGAAAGCTTTCTAAATTTTTGAAAAACCTTTTGAAATATGATGAACAAGAATTCTTCTCCTTTTTAAATGTATGCTTCTTTTCTCTTCTGAAACATGATGAATAAGAATAAGAGTTCTTCTCCTTTTAAATGTATGCTTCTTTTCTCTCTCTTTTTGTCATCAATCAAAAAGGATGTGAGAAGTCATGCACTTAATTTTGAATATCTCACCCTTGATAGTTCAATTTTAGGATATTCATGATACATATGTTGAAGTGAAAAGAATTCACACAAGTAATATTTGATACCATAAAATTTAAAAAATATTTCATTAAGTAGATAATTTCATACACACGATTTCATAACAAAGAAGAAATTTGATACCATATTTATAATACAAGTATTCATAAATACAAAGCAACATTCATAACATAAGATTTCATTGTATACACATAATGCTAATACAAACATTCAAAGACATAGAAAAACCTAGTACATTCTAATCAAAGCAAAGCAACCTAGTACATTAAAAATAAACAAAGCAACCTTAACATCCTAAACTATTCCTCATCTGAGGAAGATACAACAAAGGGCTGAGTGGATGATCCAGTGCCACGTCCTCTCGAAGAAAGGCGGTAAGATGCATGAGGTGGCTTGGCACGGGGGTGAGTAGGCTGTGGAGGAGGCTGAAATGGCTGGGATGGAGGTCTAAAAGCTAATGGTTGAGACTAAATGGTGAAGAAGGCCAATGAACATCTCTACTCTCTCAGATTTTTCACCAAAGGCCATGATCTGAGCTCGCAACTATCTCAACTCCTCAGACATGCGGGCAATCTCCTCTGAGTCACGGCTTGATCCTGCCCCATGGTCTTTCATCTCCTGAAGCAGCAGCCTTCCATTCAGAATACTCATGGAGTGCTCCAACCTCTCCAACCTCATCAGCATCTGGGACAATGTCTTATTCACTGTAGAAATGTGTGGTACCATCATAAACTCACCAGTAGATGAACCACTGTCCCCTGAGCTTCTGCTGGAGATAGTTGAGGTCACCTCCCTCATAATATACTGTAGCTGCTCCTGATTAAGCTCAACTGATGTCCTCTGTGGTGCAGGGGGCTCCTCAGGATGCTGCTCAGATCTGGGTCTAGTTCCATCATGAGAAGATGATGGTCCCTTAGTAGATACCTCTATCTCATCCTCTCTACCTCTCCCTCTGGACCATCTACCACCAACCTTCACAAATCCCATTTGGTGCAGAGAATGCTCATTGTAGATATCCGAATGGTGCAGCTTGGTTGTCTCTTCACCTCTTAGTCTTACTCCAAAGTGTTTAAAGAAGTGGGTGAGGAGCATACCATATGGCAGGGCAGTCCTAAGTCTGTTGACTGTCTCTCTCAATACAATCAACATCAGCTCAGAGAAATCAAAAGGGGTGTCACTGACCAGATGATACATCAAACATAGGTCTCTCTCAGTGACCAAGTGGAAGCTTCCAGCACAAGGTATGAAGATCCTAGATATAATGTGGTGGAGGAGTCTCATCTCAACATTCAAGGAGTTGGCTATAACTCTGTCAATCCCCTCCCCATCATCTATACCAAGAACGGCTTCAATCCGTCATGCCCTTCCCTCAGGGAGATCATCCCAAAAACCACCGATCGACACTCTTAAGATATTTCCAATAATGTCACGATCTAAATTGATTCTGACTCCCCTCACTACTGATGAAGCAGACATGAAATCAACTGACAGAATTTGATAGAATTCTCTTACCAAGGAGAGGTAGATGGGGACCTCAGTCCTACACATGTAGGACCATCCTCTCTGCTGAAGCATTCTCCCAATGCCGAACCCTTCACGAGCAAGGAAGCCGAAGTCGACTACCCACCCATTAGAGATGGGTCTCGTGGACAAAGAATGAACCCCGGAGACACGGGAGGAAGAGGGCAAAGCCGGGAGAGGCATGGCTCTCTCTCGCGGGTCCTCCGAGCTTTCTCCTTGCCTGGCACGGGGGATTCTCGCCCGTGGAGCCATCACGCAAGGGTGGATGAATGGAAGAGAAGATCCAAGGAAGAAGAGAGGAATTTGGAGGGATCAAGGCTTGGAAAAAAATCTAGAGAGAAACTGGAAGGGATTTTAGAGTGGGAGACGGACGGTCGCTCGAGTGCTCTTATAAACCGAGCGATCGGGCAATTTAGTCGGCCCACGAGCCAGCTAACTCCCATTAGCCGTTAGCCCAAATGGCTCAGAAATAGGGGAAATGACGCCTATGCTCCAAATTGATCAGGGATTTTCATACAAAAAGATTTTTAAAGGTTATGCATATTATGGGATCATCTAGGGAGATCAGTTGGACTAATTATCATGATTTTTAATCATTAAAAATATGCCTAGAAAAAAAATTAAAAATTCAATCTATCTAGCTGACTCATTTAATCAGGGGGTCAATCATGCCAAGTTCTCTTCTAATTTGATAGAATCTATTTTGATCAAGGGGTTTATGAAAATGTCAGCTATTTTCCTATTAGTACTAACAAAATCAAGAATGATATCTCTATTTTGTACATGATCTCTAATGAAATGGTGTCTAATTTCAATATGTTTAGTCATAGAGTGCTGAATTGGATTTTTAGTTAAGTTGATGACATTAGTATTATCACATCTTATGTGAATGTCTTTAAGTTTGATGCCATAATCTTCTAGTTGCTGCTTAATCCATAAGATTTGAGCACAACAACTCCCAGTAGCAATGTATTTAGCCTCAGTTGTAGACAAGGCTACTGAAGTTTGTTTCTTGTTAAACCAGGAGATTAAGTTCACTCCTAGAAATTAGCAAGTTTCACTAGTTGATTTTCTATCAATTTTATAACCAGCAAAATCAGAATCAGAATATCGAATCAAATCAATAGAAGAATGTTTATCATACCAAAGTCCAAGATTTTTAGTACCATTTAAATATCTCAAAATTCTTTTAACAGCGTTTAAATGTGCTTCTTTAGGATTTACTTGAAATCTAACACACATGCATACACTAAATAGAATATTAGGTCTACTAGCAGTTAAATACAAAAAAGAACCTATCATGCCTCTATAAAACTTCAAATCAATATTTTTGCTACTTTCATTCATATCGAGTTTGCATGAAGAGCTCATAGGGGTACCGGCACATTTGGAATTCTCCATGCCAAACTTCTTTAGAATCTCTCTTGTGTACTTGCTTTGGTTAATGAAGATTCCATCTTCAGCTTGTTTAATTTGGAGTCCAAGAAAATAGTTGAGTTCTCCCATCATGCTCATCTCGAACTCCCCCTGCATGAGCTTAGCAAAGTCTTGACACAAGAGTTCATTAGTAGCACCGAAAATGATGTCATCTACATAAATTTGCACAATGAGCATATCATCATTTTCTCTTTTTATAAATAATGTAGTATCTACATTTTTTCTAACAAAATTATTACTTATCAAGAATTTACTCAATCTATCCTACCATACCCGGAGTGCTTATTTCAAATCATATAATGCTTTGTTCAATTTAAAAACATGGTTTGGATGTTCATGATTTTCAAAACCGGGTAGTTGTTCAACATATACCTCTTCAACAATATAACCATTCAAAAATGCACTCTTAACATCCATTTGAAATAATTTAAAGTTCATGAAGCATGCAAAGGCAAGTAATAATCTAATAGCTTCCAACCTAGCAACTGGAGCAAATGTTTCATCAAAATCAATGCCTTCTTCTTGATTATAACCTTTAGCTACCAATCTAGCCTTATTTCTAATGATATTTCCATGTTCATCCAATTTATTTCTGAAAACCCATTTAGTACCAATTATGGGATAATCTATTGGTCTACTAACTAGGGTTCATACATTATTTCTTTCAAAATTGATTTAATTCTTCATGCATAGCATTTATCCAATTAGGATCATCTTTAGCATCATCAAAACATTTAGGTTCAATTTGTGAAACAAATGCTAAATGATTGCATGCATCTTTATAAGATCTAGTTCTTACCCCTTGAGATGGACTACCAATGATTAGTTCTTTAGGGTGATTGTAAACATACCTCCATTCTTTTTCTAAGCCTTGTGTACCTTGAGTTTCAGCTTGTTGAAGTGCTTCAATGGTGTCTTCTTGACTGATTTGATCATTTGTATCTTCTTTGTCCTTCAATGTGATCTCTTGCACTCCCTTTTCAAGCAATCCTGCATCATCAATAACTTCTTTCTTTCTTGATGGAAGGTCATTAGTTTCATCAAATACTATATGAATGGATTCTTCTACCACTAAAGTTTTCTTATTAAAAACTCTATATGCTTTACTATTAGTGGAGTAGCCAAGAAAAATTCCTTCATTAGATTTAGCATCAAATTTATCAAGATTAGATTTGCCATTGTTTAGAATAAAACATTGACACCCAAAAACATGAAAATACCCAATATTTGGTTTTCTACATTTCCAAAGCTCATATGGGGTCTTTTTTAAAATGGGTCTAATCAAAGCTCTATTTAAAACATAACATGCTGTGTTAATTGCTTCAGCCTAAAAATATTTTGGGAGATTGCTTTTACACAACATGGTTCTTGCCACTTCAAGAGTCCTATTATTTCTCTCAACTACTCCATTTTGTTGAGGGGTTCTTGGTGCAGAAAAATTATGGTTGATTCCTTTTTCATTGCAAAAACTTTCAAAATTCTGATTTTCAAATTCTTTTCCATGATCACTACGAATAGAAAGAATTTGAAGACCTTTTTCATTTGTGGTTTTTTTGAAAAACTTTAAAAATTCAGAAAAAGCTTCATCCTTACTTGCTAAAAATAAAACCCATATAAAACGAGAGAAGTCATCAATAATTACAAAACCATAGCGTTTTTCACCTACACTTGTGGTTCTAGTAGGTCCAAACAAGTCCATGTGCAAAAGCTCCAAAGGCCTAGAGTTGAAACCATATTTTTGGATTTGAATGAAACTCTAGTTTGTTTTCCAAATTGGCAAGCATCATAAATTTTATCTTTTTCAAAACTTAATTTTGGCAAACCATTTACTAAATTTCTTTTGATTAGTTTGGAAAGCAAATCCATGCTAACATGTGTAAGTCTACGATGCCATAACAAGCTAGACTCATTAAACTTAGAATTCATGGCAACTAGACATTCCATATTTTGGTCATTTAGCTCATTCAAATCTATAATATAAACATTTCCATGTCTATGACCAATAATTTCATGCTATCATTAGCAGGATTTGTAACCAAGCAAATAGATGATTCAAAAATGAATTTAAAACCTTTATCACATAATTGACTAATACTTAATAAATTATGTTTCAAGCCATTAACAAGAAGAATATTATCTATAAAGGTATGGGAAGTGATACCAATTTTACCAATACCATTGATCTTTCCTTGAGCATTGTCTCCAAAAGTGACCACTCCTCCATCCTTAGCTTCTAAAGTGATGAATTGAGATTCATCACCCATCATATGTCTTGAGCATCTGCTATCCAAGTACTATTTTCTTTTTGCATTTCGGGTCATAAGACACACCTGCACCCATAAATTTAAGTCATGTTTTTAGGTACCCAAGCTTTCTTGGGTTCTTTGGGGTTAGCATGAATGGTTCCTTTAGGAACCCAAATCTTCTTAATGTTCTTGTTAATGTGAGAGTTACATGCATAGGCCTTATATCCAGGTTTGCTACATTTGAAACAAGTAATTTTAGGAAGATCATTTGGGGGAACAAATATGTTTTTTAAAAACTTTTGTTTCTTTAAGGGATTATAGCCTAATCCAGCTTTATTGAAAACATCCCTTTAGTTTTCAAAAATCATTTGTAATTTTGTGGAGCTTAAAGTAAACTTGTCAACTATGAGCTTAAGTTTGTTTACCTCATTTTTCAAAATATGATTTTCTTGAGTCAACAGATTTCTCATTTGAAAGCTTTTCTTTTTCAAAAACTAAACTTTGGATTTGATTTCTCAAATCTTTATTTTTGGCACCTAACTTTTTGAATTCAGTAAGTAAATCATAAAATGCATCTTGTAACTCATCAAATATAAATTTAGTTTGAGAGTTAGAAATTACCTCTTCCTCACTGGCCATGAGACATAAGTTTGCTGTTTCTTATTTCTCATTATCTGAACTTGTATCATCGCTGTCACTCCAATTTGCCATCATAGCCTTCTTTTTAAACTTCTTGGAACCTTTCTTAAGTTATGGGCAATCAGCTTTAAAGTGTCCCGATTTCTTACATTCATAGTAAATAGGAGGCTGCTCTTTTTTTTTTTCCTTGCTGAATTCTCCTTTTACAAAAGGACTTCTCTTTACTCCATATTTCTTCTTCCTCATGAATCTTCTAAATTTCTTGTGATGAGAGCTAGCTCATCATCTCCATCACTTTCTTCCGAAGATTTATCACATTCCTCCTTTTGGTCTGAACATTTTAGAGCCATGGTCCTCCTCTTTTTGGTCTCTTCCTCATCTTGATGTTGTTTAACTTGAATTTCATGGGTCATCAGCGATCTCATGAGCTCTTCTAGAGGAAGGTTGTTGAGGTCTTTTGCCTCCTGAATTGCAGTCATCTTGGCTTCCCATGACCTAAGCAAAGATCTCAAAATTTTTCTCATTAGATCACTGTTAGTATAAGATTTGCCAAGGCTTTTAAGACCATTCACAATATCAGTAAATCTAGTAAATATATCAGTAATGGATTCAGTTGGTTTCATTTTAAACAGTTCATATTTATGCATAAGCATGTTGGATTTAGATTCCTTCACTTGATTAGTGCCTTCATGGGTGACTTCAAGTCTATCCCAAATCTCTTTAGCAGAAATATAAGTAGATATTCTATTAAACTCATTTGCATCAAGAGAACAATATAAAACATTCATGGCCTTAGCATTGAGCTGTGCCATTCTCTTATCATGCTCATCCCAATCCACTTCCGATTTGGAAACATCAATATCATTTGTTCTAAGAATGAGTGTGTGAGGGCCATTAACTATGATACTCCAAAGATCATAGTCTTCCAATATGTGTAATTTGTGCCATTGAATAAAGGGGGTCTATTGTGGACTGACCTTCAGTCAACAAGGACTTACTTAGGCTGCCATGAAACTTTAGCTCTTTGTTGGTTAAGACAAATAGGAACAAGAGCACTAGCTCTAATACCACTTGTTGCCCAGCTAAGTAACCTAAGAGGGGGGGTGAATTGGGTTCTTTGAAAATTTTTAACAAGTATGTGCAATTTTGCAAAACAGAAAATTCTGTGTGAGTGTGAAGTGTTGAAAGTAAGAACAAGTATAGCAACAATAAGATACAAACACACAAACACAGCAATTTATAGTAGTTCGGTGCTACTCCTTACACCTACGTCCACTGCCCAAGAATCCCTTGAGAATTTTCTCCACTAATCATTCTTCAAATGATTACAATCCTAGCTAACCCAGCTAGCTTCTTATTTCATAGGCACAAGGGAGCCTTTCCTTAGCTTTCTTAGCTAACTTCTTATTTTTTGGGCACAAGGAAGCCTTACAAATCACCAATTATGGGTTTGGCACACCCTACACAAGTTTCAACCAAGTTGAAACTCAAACAAACTTACAATGAAAAGAGTTTCAGAAATTTCAGCTCCTTAGTGAGCAAATAGAACAATAAAAGCACTTTACACTTTTTGAAGACCTTCCCCTTTGAATGAGCTTCTCCTCTTTAAATGTTGGAGTAATGAGCACTTTAAGAAGCCTCTTGAGTAGTTGGAAGGAGCCTTGAATGAGCCTTGAAGGAGTTTTGAACTCAGCAGCAAACTTTCATTTCAAAAACTGAAAGGCTGAAATCTTTCTTGATTTTTCCTTTGTTTTCCTCTTTATTTCTCACTTGTAATCCGTAAAAAATGCTTCCAATCTTTTGCTAATCAATCCCATTTACACGTATTTATAGTTTACTATGGGATTGGAATGTTAAACTAGCCATTTGTGATCGTTGGAGACGCAGAACTAGCCGTTACAACATTTCTGGGCAAGTTAGTCAACTCTAGAGTCGACTACTTTTGTTAAGACTTCTGTTCTGACCATAGTAGCCGACTCCAGAGTTGGCTAACTTCTGGGAGTTCACTGTTTTGCCATAGTAGTCAGCTGGTTAGTCAGCTAACTTGATTTTTCTCACTATTTTGTCACAGTAGCTGACTAAATAGTTGGCTAACTTGGTAAAACTTGCTGTTAACTCTCTTGTGGCATAATTTTGACTTGATAGCTTCAAAAGTAATGGACTAAATGCTTCAATCTTTCATTCTAAGTGCTGGTAGCTGCTGTAGAAGTTGATTAAATCATTTAAAACTTAAAAACTCATTCCATAAATAATAGAACTCATTGAAATGAAGAAGATAATTGATCTAGCTCTTATAATTTTGAACTTTCTTCATTTGAAAACTTTCAAACATCTGAATTTTATTTGATTGAGGTTTAAATCATTCTAGCTCTCATAATTTTGAACTTTCTTCATTTGAAAACTTCCCAAACATCTGAAATTTACTGAATTAAGGCTTGAATCAATCTAGCTCTCATAGTTTTGAACTTTCTTCATTTAAAAACCTCCCAAACATCTGAAATTCACTGTATTGAGGCTTGAATCATTCTAGCTCTCATAAATTTGAACTTTCTTCATTTGAAAACCTTCCAAACATCTGAAATTCATTTGATTGAGGCTTGAATCATTCTAGCTCTTATAATTTTGAACTTTCTTTATTTGAAAACTTTCCAAACATCTGAAATTCATTTGATTGAGGCTTGAATCATTCTAGCTCTTATAATTTTGAACTTTCTTCATTTAAAAGCCTTCCAAACATCTGAAATTCACTGAATTGAGGCTTGAATCATTCTTAGTTGATCTTGGTCTTCTACAAAAATTCCTCTTTTGAGTCATAAACCCATTTAGGTGCTTGAAATCATTTTTAATCATCTTGATGATTCATATATGCCTGCATTTCAATATGATCTTCCATAAAACTCATTAGTAATTTACTTAATTATTTTGTAATCATTAAAATCAATGTGAGGTCAACAAGGTCGATAAATCCAAAACCCTTAATTAACTGAACCCAATTATCTTGTGATTGGTGGCTTGATTCAGGAGCTAATGTTCATGTTTGTTCTGATCGCTCTTGGTTCTCCACCTTTCAGGAATCAAGTGGAGGAGGTGTAACACTTGGGAATAATTCTTCGGCACAAGTGCTTGGAAAAGGTTGGGTGGACTTAAGGATGACCTCTGGGAAGATCCTGATCCTTCATGAAGTGCTGTTCATCCCTAGTGTTAC
Organism: Metroxylon sagu; assembly: GCA_017589505.3. Taxonomy (NCBI): domain Eukaryota; kingdom Viridiplantae; phylum Streptophyta; class Magnoliopsida; order Arecales; family Arecaceae; genus Metroxylon; species Metroxylon sagu. The sequence goes on from JACVBY030000575.1 coordinate 87,297, forward strand.
AAGAAATTTGATTAGCAGATCTCTCCTTATATCTAGGGGATATAAAATTGTTATAGAGTCAAATAAAGTTGTAATTACTTGTAATAATGAGTTTGTTGGAAAGAGCTTTGTTTCTGAAGGTTTTTTTAAATTAAATATAGTCTTCAAGTTATCTAATAAAAGTCCTTTTGTTTTCAATGTTGAATCTTTAAATGTTTGGCATGGTAGACTTGGTCATGTGAATTTTGATCGTATTCATCACATGACAAATCTTAATCTAATACCTAAAGTTTATGTTGATAGAAAGATCAAGTGTGAGATTTGTATTCAAGCCAAAAGGCCTAGAAAACCTTTTAAATCAGTAAATAGAAGCTCAACTCTTCTTAAATGGGTCCATAGCGATGTGTGTGACTCTACCAAGTTACCTATACGTGGAGGAAGTCGTTACTTTGTAACATTTATTGATGACTTCTCACGGTATTGTCACACATATTTGATAAAATCTAAGGATGAAGTCTTAGATAAGTTTAAGATCTATAAGGCAGAAGCTGAAACACAAACAGAGAAAAACCTTAAGAAACTTAGGTCTGATCGAGGTGGTGAATATACCTCAAATGAAATGACTTCATTTTGCCAAAAATATGGGGTTATTCATGAGGTTACACCACCATACTCTTCTCAGTCTAATGGTGTAGCTAAACGAAAAAATCGTACCTTAATGGATACGGTTAACTCAATGTCAATCAGTTCAGGCGCACCCGAGAACTTATGGGGGGAAGCTCTTTTAGCTGCCTGCTATATTCTAAATAGAATACCCTTTAAGGATAATCATAAAATACCTTTTGAGCTTTGGAAAGGTAGAACACCCAGGCTAGATTACCTTAAAATGTGGGGGTGCCTAGCTAAGGTAGGAATACCTGAACCTAAGAGAAGAAAGATAAGACCTAAAACCATAGATGATATCTTTATAAGTTATTCTTTGGATAGCAGTACCAATAGGTTCCTTGTGATAAACTCTGAAATAAGTAGCATCTCAAATAATACTCTTATTGAATCAAGAGATGCTACTTATTTTGAAAATGTATTTCCTTTTAAGAAACAAGTTCTAAGTCAAATCTCTTCTAATCCTTTCTTGATTCAGAATTCTTTTGAATTTGGGTCCTTTAATGAGTCAAGAAAAATGAAAAGATCTAACTTTGAAAGTGGACCTTCTGAACTTAGAAAAAGTTTAAGGACAAGGAAGGAAAAAGACTTTGGTGAAGGTTTCTTTACTTTCTTAGTCGAAGGCAAACCTTTCTCTTTTTCAGAGGCGATGTCTTCACCTGACGCTCCTATTTAGAAGAAAGCCATTCTTTCTGAATTTAATTCAATCTTACAAAATCAAACTTGGATCTTGTCTGATCTACCTCCTGATAGCAAACCTTTAGGATGTAAGTGGGTATTTAAGAAGAAATTTAAACCTGATGGCTTAATTAAAAAATATAAGGCTAGATTAGCAGCCCAAGGGTATAACTAAAAGAAAGGGTTAGATTTCTTTGATACCTATTCTCCTGTAGCTAGAATAACAATCCTTAGATCTCTTCTTGCCATTGCTTCCATACATAAGTTGATCATTCATCAAATGGATGTGAAGACTGCATTCCTTAATGGAGATATCGAGGAGGAGATATATATGGAACAAGCTAAAGGTTTTGTTATAAAGGGACAAGAAAACAAGGTTGATAAACTTGTTAAGTCCCTATATGGTCTTAAACAGGCTCCAAAACAATGGCATGAGAAATTTGATCAGATCATCCTATCCTTTGGATTTTAGATCAATAATCATGACAAATGTGCCTATTCTAAGATCATTGACAATGATTGTGTAATCTTTTGCTTATATATCGATGATATCCTAATTTTTGGAACATCTTTTGAAATTGTTTCAAGTATTAAATCTTTCCTTTTTTCTAAGTTTTATATGAAAAATTTAGGTAAAGCAGATGTAATCCTAGGGATAAAGCTTATCAGATCCCATGAAGGGATAGCTCTCTCTCTTTCTCACTCTATAGAAAAAATGATCAAGAAATTTGGTTATTCTGATATTAAACTAGTATCTACTCCATATGATCCTAGTTTTTACCTAAAGTAAAATTTAGGTGACCCAATTGATCAATTAAAATATTCTCAAATCATAGGATCATTAGATGCAAAGTCTCTAAGTCATGCCATTGACAGTAATAGGGTTCTTTTCATTGTTTCTATTATTACTTACATCTTAGAATGAATGTGAGAAATGATCTTGGCCATTGACAGTAACAACCAAGATTTTTGTATTTTTGATGTGTTTTCAAGATTTTTGTGTGACTTGATTAGAAAATATCAATGACAAGAAAGTAGTGATTGTCCTAACCTGTTGACGTGGGCTCTAAGCTGAACCACATAAATGCCTGAGTTCTTAATTTCTGTTGGTCAATTCATGATCGTACTCTCTATTTCTCCTCATCCTAAGAACCCTAGGTCTAGATATACAACTGATGCAGGACAAAATTGGGATGGGCTGTGTTGCTTGATAGGACCCTGGGAATAGGATAGTTTAGGGTTAAAAACAGCTTTATTAGTTGTTCTCCAAGCCCTCATTATAGGACAATAGAGAACTAATATTAGTTCTTTTCTAGGTGAAGGAAGGACGAAATAACCCTACTCTAGGGCTTTTTGTGTCGAGGATAGGAGAAATCAATTTTCAAGACTCAATTAAATAGTTTACAATAAGGTTCATATCAGATTCAGCAATTTCACATAGATCTAAACAGGAAGCAATATTTTTTAGATGTAAGCAATCAGATAATAGAACAAGCATTGCAGTCCCTACCCATATTCAACAAGTCTTTCAATATAGTAACTAAATACAAGAAAGACATTTTAAGGAACCTTAGAAGTCATAGAAGCAAGCAGCTAACAGAAAATAACATATGGAACAGATTAGTGGAGAAAGAAGAGAGGAGAAGAATGAATGGAAGAGATATGGGATAAAGGGAGGGGAAACAGCCAGCTCACAACCTTCTTTACTTGTTACTTTTCAGCATACACCCCCTTCCAACAGAACCTTTCTGGATTCTTTACAGACTCAACAAAACCTTTCAGATTATGCCGTTATGGTTAATGTGGTGCATAATATTCATGCTACAGTGAGGTGAATAGTAATTCCTAGATACTTTCCTTTCTAAAATACATCAATTAATGAAAGAAACAAAGTACATAAACAATTTTTAGACCAAATAAAATTAAAAAGAAACTTGGCCTGTTGGACTTTTGTTGACTACTCTATGGACCCAAAGGATGCTACCACAACAACACCCCAAGTTACAAGCTAACTGCTGCATGTATCTATACACGTGCATTGCATACTAATGCATGTATAAAGCACATAAAATGCCAGTAAAAAATTAATATCATAATTAGATAATTTCATAATTTATCTTGTACTCTTCAGATTTACTGTTTGTATTTCAATTCACATGGTGAAATTATGGAAACATGAGGTTTTTTTTTTTTTTTTTAAGAATTAGAAATGTTCTAGGAGCTACAGGTAAATAAATAAATAAATAAATAAAAATTGTTCAAGGAGAATAGCTTAGAGTAAGATGGAATGGAAATCCATATGCATGGGTGATGAAAGTACTAGGGGTCACTAACTCTTGAGGGGGTTTAGGGTTTTAGGGGTTTAGGGTTTAGGGTTTAGGGTTTTTAGGGTTTGAAGGTTTTTGGGGGTTTTGGGTTTAAGGTTTAGGGTTTAGGGTTTAGGGTTTTTGGTTTTTTGGGTTTTTTGGGTTTAGGGTTTTTAGGGTTTTGGGTTTTTTTGGGTTTAGGGTTTAGGGTTTTTTTAGGGTTTTTTTAGGGTTTTAAGGGTTTAGGGTTTAGGGTTTAGGGTTTTAGGGTTTTAGGGTTTAGGGTTTAGGTTTTTTAGGGTTTTTAGGGTTTAGGGGTTTTAGGGTTTTAGGGTTTAGGGTTTTTAGGGTTTAGGGTTTTTAGGGTTTAGGGTTTTTAGGGTTTAAGGGGTTCAGGGTTTAGGGTTTTTAGGGTTTAAGGGGTTCAGGGTTTAGGGGTTCAGGTTTAAGGGTTCAGGGGTTAGGTTTTAGGGTTTTAGGGTTTTAGGTTTTAGGGTTTTAAGGTTTTTGGGGTTCAAGTTTTAGGGTTTTAGGGTTTAAGGGTTTTAGGGGTTTAGGGTTTTAGGGTTTAGGGTTTAGGTTTTAGGGCTTTAGGGGTTAGGGTTTAGGTGTTTAGGGTTTTAAGGTTTAGGGGGTTTAGGATTTAGGATTTTAGGGTTTTAAGGGGTTTAGGGTTTTAGGGGTTTGAGGGGTTTATGTTTTTAGGGTTTTAGGGTTTAGGGGTTTAGGTTTTAGGGTTTGGGGTTTAGGGTTTAGGGTTTTAGGGGTTTGGGTTTTAGTGTTTTAGGGTTTTAGGTTTAGGGTTTTAGGGTTTTAGGGTTTAGGTTTTAGGGTTTAGGGGTTTAAGGGTTAAGGGTTAAGGGTTTTTTGGGTTTAGGGTTTAGGGTTTTAGGGGGTTCAGGGTTTCAGGGTTTAGGGTTTAGGGTTTAAGGTTTAGGGTTTAGGTTTTTAGGATTTTTTTTTTTTTTTTTTTTTTTTTAGGGTTTAGGGGTTTAGGGGTTTAGGGGTTTGGGGTTTTTGGGTTTTGGGTTTTTGGGGTTGGGGTTTTGAGGGGGTTTTTTTTTTAGGGGTTTAGGGGTAAGGGGCTGATTTAGGGGTTTAGGGCTTTAGGAGTTTTTAAGGTTTAGGGTTGAGTTTAGGGTTTAGGGGTTAGGGGTTAGGGGTTAGGGGTTTTGGGTTTTGGGTTTTGGGGTTGGGGTTTTTAGGGGTTTAGGGGTTAGGGGTTAGGGTTTAGGGTTTAGGGTTTAGGGTTTAAGGTTTAGGGTTTAGGTTTTTAGGATTTTTAGGGTTTAGGGGTTTAGGGGTTAGGGGTTAGGGGTATTGGATTTTTAGTTTTGGGGTTGGGGTTTTTAGGGGTTTAGGGGTAAGGGGTTAGGGTTTAGGGTTTAGGGTTTAGGGGTTAGGGGTTAGGGGTTTTGGGTTTTGGGTTTTGGGTTTTGGGGTTAGGGTTTAGGGTTTAGGCTTTAGCAGTTAGGGTTTTAGGGTTTAGGTTTAGGGTTTAGGGTTTTAGGATTTTAGGGTTTTTAGGGTTTAGGGTTTTCAGGGTTTTAGGGTTTTCAGGGTTTTAGGGTTTTAGGGGTTTAGGGTTTTAGAGGGTTTAGGGTTTTAGGTTCGGGGTTCGGGGTTCTGGGGTTCCAGGGGTTCAAGGTTCAGGGTTTTAGGGTTCAGGGTTCAGGGTTTTAAGGTTTTTGGGGTTTTAGGGTTTTTGGGTTTTAGGATTTAGGTTTTGGGGTTTTAGGGTTTTGGTTTAGGGTTTTAGGGTTTTTAGGGTTTATGGTTTTTAAGGTTTAGGGTTTTTAGGGTTTTAAGGGTTTTTAGGGTTTAAGGATTTTTAGGGGGTTTAGGGTTTAGGGTTTAGGGTTTTAGGGTTTAGGGTTTTAGGGTTTAGGGTTTAGGGTTTTAGGGGTTTATAGGGGTTTAGGGTTTTAGGGGTTTAGGGTTTAGGGTTTAGGGTTTAGGGTTTTAGGGGTTAGGGTTTTAGGGTTTAGGGTTTTAGGGGGTTTTAGGGTTTTTGGGGTTTTAGGTTTTGGGGGTTTTAGGGTTTTAAGGTTTGGGGTTTTAGGGGTTTGGGGGTTTAAGGGTTTTTAGGGGTTTTTAGGGTTTTTTTAGGGGTTTTTTAGGGGTTTTAGGGGGTTTAGGGGGTTTTAAGGTTTTAGGGGGTTTTAGGGGTTTAGGGTTTAGGGTTTAGGGGTTTGGGGTTTTCGATTTAGGGGTTTAGGGTTTTAGGGTTTTTAGGGTTTTTAGGGTTTTAGGGTTTTAGGGTTTAGGGTTTAGGGTTAGGGGTTAAGGGTTTAGGGTTTAGGGGTTTAGGGTTTTAGGGTTTTAGGGTTTAGGGGGTTTAGGGGTTTAAGGGTTTTAGGGTTTAGGTTTTAAGGGGTTTAAGGGTTTTAAGGGTTTAAGGGTTTTAAGGGTTTTTTAGGTTTTTTAGGGCTTTTTTGGGTTTAGGGTTTAGGATTTAGGGTTTAGGGTTTTTTAGGATTTTTTAGGTTTTTTAGGGTTTAGGGTTTTTTAGGGTTTAGGGGGTTAGCAGTTTAGGGTTTTTAGGGTTTTAGGGTTTTAAGGGTTGGGGGTTGGGGGTTGGGGGTTAGGGTTTATGGGG
>JACVBY030000575.1:93621-143133 GCA_017589505.3 Metroxylon sagu
TTTTCATTTCAACGGAGATGATCCCAATGGATGGATCTATTGGGTGGAGCAGAGTTCCTCGGATACAATTTTTACCTCGAAGATCAAAAAGTTATAATATCTTCTTTTCACCTTGAAAAGGAAGCACTACGGTGGTACACCGAATGGATGGAGAAATCCTGAGGACAAGGTTTCATAGAAAGGAATTCGTGGTAGGCCTTTGCACTCATTTTGACCTAAGTATTTATGAAGATTTTACCGGAAAGCTCACTAGGTGACAGACGATGGCTACGGTACGTGAGTATCAATCCTATTTTGAGCAACTCGCTAACCGTACTATAGGATTGACTAAAGAGTTTTTTGTAAGTTGCTTCATGAGCGAGCTAAAAGAAGAAATCAATCATAATGTTCGAATGTTCCAACCAACCAATATGATCAAGGCTATTAGATTGGCCAAATTCAAAGAAGAAGTAATTGCTTGCTCTAGGCAAGCCAAAAGTAATCACCACCACAATTCCTAATCGTAAGCCCATATCTACCTCAACTCCAATTAAATGACTCACACCATCAGAACTAAAGGAAAAAAGAGAAAAGAGGTTGTGTTATAATTGTGATGAGAAATTTGGTCCTGGATACCGATGCAAAGCAAAGCAGTTGTTTTTCATTAACTGAGCAAGAAGAAGAATTAGAAGACTAAGAGGAATAAGAAGAGGAACATTCTGAAATCTCGGTACATGCTATGACTGGAGTCTTATCTCCCCAAACAATGAGAGTCGAAGGAAAATTAAGAGAGCAACAAATCATTATTCTTATCGATTTTGGAAGCACCCACAACTTTTTTCATCCAAAGATAGTCAAAAGCCTCCAATTGAAATGGTCAAAAGATAGGAACCTTGATGTGATGGTGGCAAATGGAGCATGCATGTGTGTTCAAGGTACATACATGTGACAACCTTCCTATATCTATACAAGATTTTGAGTTCACATTAGATTTCCATATATTACCTTTTAAAGGATGTGAAATGGTCCTTAGAACTTACTGGCTCCGCACCACCTTGGGAACTATTACATGGGACTTTTCAAAACTCCATGCAATTCAAAGTTCAAGGAAAGCAAATATGCCCTAAAAGGGTCCTGTGATTCACCCTTAAAGGAATTTATCGGCAGCCATGCACCATTGAAAAAAGTATTGCAAAAAGACATGCTTTATATTTGACTATCTATGCATTAGAAGGTCACATGAGATCCAAGGAGGACCATCCCGATGATCTACAACAACTTTTACAAGATTATGAAGATATCCTTGCTACTCCCTATTTGGACTTCCTCCAAGGCATTCCCATGATCATCATATTCCATTACTTCTTGATAGTTACCACTCCCAACATTTGACCTTATCGATATCCTTACATTCAAAAGGAAGAAATAAAATGATAGTCTAGGGAGATGTTGGAAACATGTATCATCGAGGCCAAGCAAAAGTCCTTATTCTTCTCCAAAGTGCTATTAGTACGGAAGCGGGATGAAACTTGGAGAATGTGCGTGGATTACGAGGCCCTACAACAATATTATGCTGTGAAAGATAAGTTCCTTATTCCTACCATTGATGAACTATTGGATGAGTTATATGGATGCGGTTTATTTTTTCAAAGTTAGATCCTAAGATCGGGATATCATCAAGTTCGAGTTCACGAGGAAGATATTCCAAAAACTACTTTCCACACTCATGAAAGGACACTATGAGTTTTTAATTATGCCTTTTAAGCCTAACTAATGCTCCGTCTACTTTTCAAAGTCTTATGAATAGTATCTTTTATCCATTCTTATAGGAATTTGTACTGATCTTCTTCGATGATATTCTTATATATAGTCCATCATGGGATATTCACCTGGATCACCTAAAGACCATATTCAACACTCTTCGTGAACATACGAACTTTTTTCTTGAAAAAGATGAAATACTCTTTTGGTCAAACTCAGATCGAGTATTTAGGGCATATTATATCACGAGATGATATTGCTACTGATCCATATAAGATGTCTTGCATGCTGGAATGGCCTATTCCTAAAACCTTATGAGCATTGAGGGGCTTCTTAGGATTGACTGGATACTACTAAAAGTTTGTCGAGAATTATGAAAAAATTTCAGCACTATTATTGAAGAAGGATTCTTTCACATGGAGTAAGGAATCTGAAGCAGCATTCAACCTTTTGAAGCAAACGATGGCATCCACTCTTGTCCTAGCCTTACCAAACTTTTCAAAGCCATTTGAAATAGAATGTGATGCCTATGGAGTAGGAATTGGCATAGTACTCATGGAAAAGGGACAGCCACTAGCTTTCACCAACAAGGCGTTATCAAATAAACATTTGGAGCTTTCAACTTATGAGAAAGAGGTAATGACAATCTTACATGTAGCTAATAAATGGCAAAACTATTTGATGGGACAATCATTCATCATCTATGCCGATCACCACAGCTTAAAGTACTTTTAAGAACAAAGGTTATCTACAGAAATTCAGCAAAAATGGACAGCTAAGCTTATGGGGTATGACTATAAAATCAAATATAAAAAGAGTTCGAAAAACTTAGCAACATATGCCCTCTCCTGTCAAATGGAGGAATTGTGAACCATCTCTTATCCATTGCCCACATGGATGGATCAAGTCCAAACTAAAACTGGGTGACGATCATACGACAACTTCAAGAACAACTAGATCAATTATCTTATTACAGCTATGAAGATGGCCTATTAAAGTACAAGGGAAGAGTGATACTTAGTGCAAATTCCAATTGGCGAAATAGGGTCCTACAAATTCTACATGATACCCCAAAAGAAAGGCATTCAGGATCTCTTAAGACATACAAAAGGGTGTCAAGAACCTTTTATTTGAAAGGAATGAAAAAAGACATTAAGCAGCATGTGACATCCTATGATATCTATCAAAGAAACAAAAATAAATCTCTTGCTCCTTCCGATCTTCTTCAGCCTTTACCTATCCTACCTATCCTAGAAGGAGTGTGGGCGGATCTCTCCATGGACTTTATTGAAGGATTACCAAACTCACAAGGAAAGGACACTATTATGATAGTAGTTGACCGCCTCTCTAAATATACTCACTTTATTCCCGTAGCTCATCCCTTTACAGTTACTCAAATTGCGCAGTTATTTTACAGTTACTCAAATTGCGCAGTTATTTATAAAGCAAGTTTTTAAATTGCATGGCATGCCTAACTCAACTGTCAGTAAGGATAAAGTATTTATAAGCAAATTTTAGCAAGGCTCTTTCGACTACAAGGCATAGAATTATGTATGAGTTCCTTTCCTCCTACCATCCTCAAACTGATGGACAATCGGAGGTAGTTAATCATTGTCTTGAGACATACATTAGGTGTTTTACAAGTCAACAATTGAAAAAAGGAAGAGGTGGCTTCCATGGGCAAATTGGTGGTATAATACTGCCTTCCAGCACTGAAACTACAATTCCGCAAGAAAATAAAAAAAAAAGCGAAATGAGTCTAGTACTCTTCTTTCTATCTTTCTTTAATGTCTTTCCCTTTCGCTCTATTTGCTTTGCTTTAGCTAATATTTCTCTTTTTTCTTTTTTTTATTTTTAATTTCTCATCATCGTCATCTCTACTTTGATTTAAATAGTGAGGGAAAGGAAGAACCTTTTTTTTATTTTTAATTTCTCATCATCATCTCTAGCTCAATGTTCAGTTTGGTAGCTTCAGGTGCAGGAACGATGCGAACCAATGACACGATGCGAACCACCGACACGTGTCATTGACCATGCCCATGTCCTACCTTTTGTTGGCAGCTATCATATGGAGGCGATGGCAATTTTAAACAAAGGACCCGCTCTATCACACTCCTCTATCAAGGGCAAAACTCCTCTATCAAGGGCAAAACAGCTGCCTCATTAACGACAGGATACTTCATTAACGACAAGATTCAGAGAGATTTTGTTAGAGAGACGAGATTTTTTTTTTTTTTTTGCTGGCGCAGAAAGAAATAAACATATATGATATTTACATACATTTTTATATTTATAAAATTATTTTTATAATTTTTATTAAAATTTATATATATTATTAGTAGAAATAGAAAGGAATAGAACTGATGATTATAGGGGGAAGGTAGGATAAAAATAAAGATTTATTATTTACTAATATTCTTTTAATTTGTATATGTCTTAAACCTGTGAGTTTTTATTAGTTTCGAGGAACTAGTGCGAGAAACTATTGGTTATAAAATTTTATTTAAGTATAGACATATTTTTAAGCTCGTATGGTGACAATTTATAAATTTTTAAAGTATTATATTAAGTATTAGATATTTAATGACAAATTTGAAATATTAGGTATAGTGAGGCATCAGGGCTAAGATTTTAGAAACAGTTTTCTAAAAGTTAATTTTTATAAAAAGCTATATTAGCATGAAGATATTTTTAGAGATAATTAAAAATAATCTTTCAAACATGTAACACATTATATATTGATTCTACTATATATAAATGGTTTGAAAATGTGATAAAAAAGGTCATTTGAAATAAATGCCATTAATCAAAGCATAAATGCCTTAAAATATTAATATAAAATAATATTTAAAATAAATAATATAATATATAATTACTTATCAAAATTTTATAGCATTTAAATTAAAATATCATGACAAGAAATTTTTGATAGCATAAAATAACATTTAGATTAAAATGCTGCAGTGCTGCACTCTGATGCACTGAACTTACAAGACCTCTTTCTTCCAGAGTACGTCGCTTAGAGAGTTATGCTATAGGCCGGTTATAGGTAGATAATCCTGTCCGGGAAGGCATAAAAGAAGCCATCCTTCTTCTTTACATTAGGTAGATAATGCTGTCCGGAAAGGCATAAAAGAAGCCATCCTTCTTCTTTATATCGGCTAGCTCTTCGTCTGTTAACCGAGCAACAAAGCCACGGGTCAGATTGGTGTAGAATGCGACCAATCGAGACTCATCTGGCAAAAAGGATATGTACCACTTCTTAATTTCTTCAGGATCACTTGATGAAATGGGTCGTACATGAATAATGTATATCTTGAGGTCTTGAGTGCTGCTTAGAAGTGGCTGCAAAGAGTCCATAAATAACTTCAGCAGCTGTGAAAAGTTTCTCACGGTAACATTTTAATAAGCCTCATGTACAAGGTCACCAATTACACGTCAATTCCTCATACAGCTAACTGTGGTCTAGAATAAGACAAACTGATAAAATAGCAGAATTTATGCGGGCTATTAAGGTGCCTTGCATGAAAGTAAGCAATCTCATACACAGAATGATGAGTAGCATCATGCCAACCCATAACTCGGTACAACCATAATATTTGATACCGCAAACAGCAACCATAGTGAAATAACTCGGTACAACCATAATATTTGATACCGCAAACAGCAACCATAGTGAAATAACTTGTATACACTAAATTTATGAAGTATATTAGTATTTTCTATTTAAAGCATGTCTATATCATACATAACTAATTTCTAATAAATCAAATAGTTTCTAATGAATAAAATTGCAGTTGGCTCTGTAATTTAATCTTATCAGTGTACCACCTTTTTTTTTAAGTTGTGCTGACAAATTGTATACCCATAATCCTAATCAAATCCTCCAAAAACAAAAGAGTTTAAAAGAGCTGAATGTATATATCTCAATCAAAAAATAGTCAAGAAAAGGATTTACTAAAAGTTGCAATTGTATAGCTATCAAATGAAATGCCAAACGCCAATAAATATGAAATCATAAAGACACCATACTTACACTGCAAAATCTTAAGCATGCATTAAGAAAGATACATCTGCATGCAATTAGGATAAATTGTTATCGTCAAACAAATCTAAACTCGAAATGGAGATTGATGATTCAACAGCATCATCAACTATTAAACCTCTTATGAAAGTTGCTCAGAATCAAGATTTGTGGTATCAATGCATACCACTCACAACAAACCGAATATACTGTACCATATTAGTGACAAACCAATACTTACATGAGGTAAACCGAGTGCAGTATGCAAAACTAACCCAGTAGACCCTGTAGAGAGCATAATGACACTGTACCGGCATGATATCGGTACAGGATCCGTACCAAGATTGCAAACCTTATTCAGATTTTTTTAATATATGGCTTCAACAATAAACACTATTCTTCCACATCAAAACAAATCATGTCATACCAGAAACATACACTAGTAAATTACGCAGCAAATCTGAGTAAAAAAGAGAAGGAAAATGCACAAAGTATTTTGTATAATCCTTTTTCCTATATGTTAGAATTTGCATGATCTTATGGTTCTTGAGTAGGTAGGATGTGAATTTCTTTTGAAATGCCTAATAGTGCTAATACGTGTCTTAGTAAATATATACCTTTTCAACTTTCTCAGATCCACCACTCTGTGAACAGGTAAACTGCAACCTGGAGAGACCACTTTGCATGAAGATCTGCCAACATTGGACGATGCAGGCATATTTGTAGTGTAACATTGCTGGAAGAAAGGTTAAGTCAAAACGTAAAGACCAAAAAAAAAATGATATAATTGGGATCACCATTTCTGAGCCTCTGCATACATGAATCAGGTACTGTTCCAAGTAGAAAGCCAGTCCCACCTGCATAAAGAATAATCCAAGGATATTTTAGGTGTTTAATGATGAGGAAATAAGAAGTAATGACTTGAAAAAAGAGTACACTATACCGCAAGCATTGCATAGCTAAGCAGTTTGAAATGGACTGTTTGTGGCTTTTGTGGACCCCATGGACTACTGTGCACCCATGGACTGCTTCCATGAATGATAATTCAAGAGATACCTACAAATAACAAAAAAAAAAATAGAAAATAAGATGACAATGCAACAATGAGCAAATGGAAAACCAAAACAGTATGAGATAAGGTGAGAACCTTGACATCTTGCACTCTAAGATGTCTTTCCCTGAAGATATTCTTGAAGAACTGTTTCCCATTGTACAATGAACAACATCAGGCATATATGAAGATCTAAATTAGAAAATTTACAGACAAAAGGACTATGATAATCATAGCTATACGCTCATTAAATGCCTATGACATATTCTGCATAGGCATACAAAAATGAAAAGGGAAATAAAAATAATCAACAAAAATAGGAGTTAAAACATAAATAATCAACAAAAATATGAGTTATCTATACCACTAAGTGCAAGTACACCTGCATATGGCACAGGTATGCCTGCGATGCACATTAGAATTTAACATAATCATATTTTAGTTATCAATTAACACACATATCCATGGATTTAACAATTAATTTGCTTACTAACAAAAGTACACGTGTTTATATAACCTCATAAGCTTGCTGTATTTCTTGAAACTTTCTTTTAGTATCAGCATTATCTTTATTTGCATCAGGATGGTATTTCTTGGCAAGCTGCAAAATGCAAACAAGAATAAATGAGGGAAAATAGAAGACCAAGAAATAAGAAATTGTGCAAGGCCTATAGTTGTTCACCATTTCTACATTAGCTCATCAAAGAAAAGCAATATTTATCAGTGTGAATGATATTATCCTGCCTATTTAATATCAGTCACAGTTGTTTGTTATTTGATCAAGTGCTGCCCTATTAGTTATTGCAAGTTTCTTGAACATTTTGTTAGAACTTACATCAAAGTTCCTCTGACCGTTGTCATCCTCTTTCTTGATCCTTTATCCCAAACCAAAATCCTCTTTAATTGAGGCCTTCCCATATCTTTCTTGCCCAAGCCCATATCATCCCAATTGATGCTTCATTACTTATTCTCAATTGGGTGACTCCTACCCCTCCTAATGTACTTGTACTTGCTTAAACACATAAACAATATTGTTAAGATCAGGATTGAGTTATAAATGGTAAAGTGAGTTGGACTAGATTGGGTCAAAAATTGTAATATTTTTTCTAAATTATTTAAAAACTTCAAAAAGCATGCAAGAAATGTACAAATGCAAGGTATCAAATAAAGAGCGGATGAATGAATAACAAAAACTCATTAATACAAGAAGTTTAGCCTCCACCAACATAAGCCTAATACAACATCTAACAAAAAAACATTGTATTCGGTCATTCACAATATTTATATAATAACTGCCAATTCAGTTATCATTTTTATTATACTAATTCAAAAAAAAGGATATGATTAGAGAGAAAAAGAAGTATTTCCTTCAATTAGCCCCACTTAGATCTCTCTCAAAAAATTTTAGATGATAATAGGAATTCCAAAAGTAAGATAGTAAGATTTCATTTTCAAGCCCTTTTTTTCTTTCAATAGTTGATCATAAAATTGATTTACAATGCCTCTATTTAAACTACTGAGTTTTGAGTCCCCATTCTAGGTCATATTCCTCTTCTAATTAAAAGAAGTGAATTTTTTTTCTACATAGAAAGAAATTTACATTAACATGAAAATAATCCTGAGCTATATCTTGACTCTTACATTAACTTTATCTCCAACTATATCATTTAATTCCTTTTCGACTAGAAGTATATCCTATTAATATCTTAACCAAAAAAGAAAAATTTTATTTTGACAAGCCCATTTTGAGGCCCAAACATCAACGACCCTAACATCAGCATGGTATGGTGAACCCTATGGGGTGGTTATATCCTTATAGTACTCATTGAGAATTTTATTTTAGCTCCCCAAACATTGAAAACAAGTACAGTATAAGAAAGTTATAGCTTCAGAAGCTATGATTCACAATTAGATCCTGGATGTGTCGGATCTTATTCCAAAACCTCATACAAGCTTGGTCAAGTGACCAAATTGATCCACAATAGGTCCCTTGATCCTCCTCCATCAATGGACGAAGTGGAAGTGCGCTCAAGGGAAACTAGTGAATATGGCATAGGTCAATAATTACATAACCATCTAGAAGGAAACTAAAAAAGCATTTTAGGACCATCATAACTATTCCTAATGCTGGCTAGCATACTATGGCTCACATGTGTCTTCATTGATCTCCATTACCCTAGTATATGCCTTCATTGAAGTACTCAAAAAAGGTCTATTTTTTACAAAGCCAAACTGATTTTTGTATGCTAAAGGTATAACCCTAATCATCACTCAAGTTACCCTTCACCATAGCTTACAGGAGTGATCAAAAGTTTAATTTTACATTAGTCCTTACAGTTTTTGCAAAGCTCAATTCTTGCTAATAAGTGTTCATGTGTCTCTATAATTAGTATATATTTTCTTATATTCAAGATCTTATCACAAAATTCACTTAGACAATGATACAATAAAGTTGTTTAAAGGAAAAAAAACCCTTTCAATGGCCAATAGTTGCTATAATTATTAAAAAAAATGACAGACAATAACAGAAGTGTTATTTCCTTAGAGTGCCATGATAACACAAACCTTGAGATTGTAAGGACACAATTTTTCCTTAAAGTACTTACATATCAACTACGAAAGCAGAAAATAGAATAGCACCAAAAAAGAGGAAAATATAGAATAAAAAATGAAAACAAGCAACAAATTTACAAATCGATGACCGATAGAATTACTTGAAAGCCAGAAATATGTGACATATAACTTTGCATTTTACTTATAGGGGTCATTTGGTTGGAAGGAAAATAAGAATGAAAAAATTTTTCACCCTCATTTTTCTGCATTTGGTTGTAAAAAGAAAGGAAAATGGCTAATAAGGCCCACACATTTTTTTTCCATGCTCCACCATAAATGTTTTCTCATGGGGGAGTGGTATTTTATTTTTTCTCATCCCATTAGAAAATTTTTTAGCATCAAAAGTTCAAAATTGCCCCTATTATATTTATATTATATTACTATAACATATATAATACATTATCAATTATCATATTATATTAAATTATATCATACATTATAATATATAAACTAATATTATATTACATTGTATTATATTACATTATAATAGATAAACTATAATATAATATAGTATGATATAATGTATTATATTATATTATTATAATAATATATTATAAAATCAATCAAATTGGTATTTTTTCACATAAAATTGTGTTCAACCAAATAAAGAAAAATATTTTTAGAGCTATTTTTTCATAGAAATGTCTTGTCAACCAAATATACTCAAATTTATTTTCTTCTGTAAAACTAATTTTAGAAAAAAAATTTAGGGAAAGCTTTTCGGAGAAAAAATACCAAACAAGCACATAAAAGATGATGCAAATGAATTTTGCATATAACCACTGTCTCTAGTTGCTCAAAGTGTTGATAAACTTTCTGCATGATATACTTTCTTGATATCTGATGCACTTGCATTCTTGCTCACTCCGAGTACATCATAGTAATCTTTGGCAGCCAAGTATTGTGTTCCTAAAGTTTAAATTCCACAAAAAAGGGAGGAAAAAAAAATAGGAAAATCCATTAACCAACCCTTTAAATACCATCACTTAGAAACAAAAAAAAAAAAAAAATCGAAAAGATCAAAGAATACCATGAAAGGACCTTTCTCGGCCAGAAATGCCCCCGAAAATCTCTACTCGAATTTCCATTCCTCCATCCCACTGCACCCATCGAATTCATCAACTTCAATTCCAAAAGTCCAACATTAAACCCACAATATAGAGAAGAAATTATGCATCTACATCAGTGGTGCAGGACCTGATGATCCGAGAGTGATTAATTTCAACCATTCACATTTCAAGAAACGATTCAAGAACAAAAAAAATAAAAACAAAGAACAAAATCATGGATTCAATTATGCGGTACTGCCGCTGATTACACGTTAGCTTTCATCACCAGTCCAAAAAACGACCTGCTTCCGAAATCCACCAGACGAAGCGACGGGCGGAGGCTTCTGGCTGAAGAAAATGGGAGAAGGTCAAGACTTTCGAATCGAATGGAGGAGTGCAAGAAGGGAGGGCAGGGCTCACGGTGGCTCGAGATCGTTTCGGCGGCAGAGACCTCCGGGCGAGGCAGTGGGCGATCCTGGTCCCATAGGAGAGCATTGTTGGAAAGACACAGGGAAGGGGAGAGGGATGGAAAAGAATAGACTGTGAAAGAAAAAAAGCTTGAGATGGTGGAGAAACCGGTACGGGATTGCCGGTTCATCTACCAGTTTAGGGCTACCATAGTCGGTGGACCGTCGCAGTACAATGTGGGTGATACGTAGGAAATTTTGTAGTAGCTCTTCCATTATTTTTTTAAAACCATCTCAACCGTCCATTAAAATAAAATTATTTATGACATCTAATAGCTGATATGGTAATTATTTATGATGTTTTTATATGACAGCATATGTTTAAGATTTTAGAGAAACCTTTTTAAAAATTAATTTTTATAAAACACTATATTAACATAAAGATATTTTTAGAGAAGGTAATTAGAAATAATTTTTTAAATATATGATGCATCATATATTGAACCTGTCATATATAAATGCCTTGAAAATGTGATGTAAAATGGCATTTAAGATAAATACCATTAATCAAAGCATAAATACTATAAAATATTGATATAAAATGGCATTTAAAATAAATAATCTAATATGTAATTATGTATCAAAATTTTATGGTATTTAGATTAAAATATCATAAAAAGTAATTTTTGATGATATAAAATAATAAATGCCAAAGAAGCATGTGCCACCTAAAATATTTTTGTTGCAGTGTTAGCTAAAGATGGAATATCTAAATTTTTCTTTTCATTAATAACTTTCTAATAACTTACAATAAGAGAAAAGAATGAATGAAAAATAGAATGACTAATTAATGAAAAGAAATAGGTCAAAAAAAGAAAATAACTACTATTGATTTATAAAGAAGATATAGCTAAGTATGGAATAAATAATTATTTATAAGAAGTTATTTAAGTCATCTTCCATTCATTACTCAACCTATACATATGGTATTAGTAAATTTTTGATTTATAAAGAAAATATAGCTAAATATAAACTAAATAATTATTTATAAAGAGATATTAATCATTTCTAACCTATTTCTCAACCTATATATATATATATGTGTGTGTGTGTGGGGGGGGGGGGGGGATTATCACTTTTTCTCATCTCATCTACCTGCCCTTTTCTTAAATTTTATGTTTGCAATAGAGTATTTTCAACAAATGCCTCTAGTTGTATTTTTGCTCTTATTTCTCAACATGACTTTTGGTTCTTATCTTTCTCTCATTCTTCATCATCTTTTTTTTTATATATTTTAGTATCTAATTGTAGTGGCTTTCCTTGATTTCATGTATATATTTGAAGAATTTATATGCCTAATTAACTAATTTTTAACTAAGTTTTCTATATTTCCTTTCAAAAGAGATGGGGACAATGATAGTTGAGGCAAAGATTTGTAAGTATCCAAGTGCTACATTTCTATGAGCATGCGCTTTTGATTCACATTGTTGTTCAACATGCAAAATAGAGAAATTTGTGTAGACAAGTTTTACTAAGGAGGAGATTGCTTTGATAAGTTCTGCGAAAAAAGACATTGCACTAAATTCTTGGGCAAATGCATTTGTACCAGAGAATGTTAAAAGTCTGAACTCTTATATTTGATGAAAATGATTATATGATCCATGCATTTCAAGAATAAAATATATTGAGTTTGAGAATTTGTTGAAGCCTTCTTATGCTGTTAAATTGAAAAAATATAAACATTGAAGGAAATAAAATACAAAACATTAGATTTAAAATTTTAAAACTAATTATTAAATAGGAGATAATAACTTTCATTAAACATGTCATGCACAAAACTAGATTATAGCATAACTAAAAAAGACATATTAATTAAATTTAAATGAGTGAGTTAGTGGATGGATTATCAACCAATATGAAATTTAAGATTGATGCATTTAGATAAAAATCAAAATTATAATTTCAAAGCAAAAAATCAAGACTTAATTTTTAATGTGTGCAATAAGAATGCATCTGATTCTATTTATTTTTATAGATGGTTTTCAATAAAATGATTCTATTATTTTTTTATAAATAGTTTCCAATAAAATTATTGATAATGGTTAACTAGTAAAACTATGAGGTAGATGCTTTAGTGATGGATGAGCATAAATGGGCGCCCCAAACTAGTTATTGGATAAGCTATCCATATTTTAGAATTTTTTAATTATATTAGAGTTAAGTATTAAATTTTTTATAATATATATATATATATATATATATATTTGGAAGACTCAATTTTTCAAACAAATGGTCATCATTATTCTTAATTTTCTTTTGTAACGGGTTCGCAACAAATGAAGATAAAAAGAAAATTTTTGTTCATCAACATAGGATGCGTGCATGAAAACAAATTCTCTATTTACTCAGATAAAATAAAAATATAAAAGATTATATTTAATATTGATAGAAGCGAAATATGGATCTCAACCGCTTCATTTGATTGCCACTTCATCTGGAGCTCCATCGATTGTCATCTGATGTGGAGTTTTTTTTTTTTTTGGAATAATCTGGCATTGAAGAATCATAACGGAGGTGTGATATTTCACGGATATTCACAAGTTAAATACAGCGGCGTACGTGGCAGTGCGAGGGGCATTGTTCTTATGATATCCTGTTTTTTTTATCTGTATAAAAAAAAAAAAAATCTCAAATCGTCAAGAACGACGACGACAGCTGGCCTCAACCTCCCCCCGTTGCCTCTTTTCTCTTCTTGTGCCGCCTGTGCTCTCTCTCTCCTCTTGTATTCAACAGCAACCCCGTCTCTTCCCCCTCTCCTCTTCGGCTTCCTCCGCAGCGCCTCCTTTCTCACCTTCGCTTCTCCCTTGTCTCCATCTTCTCCCTTGCCGCTTTCACTGAGCTCCGGCGTCACCGTTCTTTGTCACCGAACGCCGTCAATGTCGCCGCCGTCCCAAGATCTGGATCTTTTTCATCTTCCACCCTACCACCTCCTCCCTTTCTCTCGTTTCCCTTGGTTTCATCTCCACATCGCCGCCCCTCGCCCCTTTTTCCTCGTCGACGCCTCTGTTCACAGGCGCTGCCACCGTGGGGGTTCCATGGTCAGCCCCAAGAGTCAACCACCACCCTCTTCTTTCCTCTCACCTTCGCCGTCGTCTTCGTCCACTAGCACCACCGTCGCCAATCTCCTTTCTCCTCCCGCTGGAATCCACAGCGCTGCCGCCTCTCTTCTTCTCTGCTCTTTCTCCACCTTCCATTGCCGCATCGCCTCCTTCCCTCCCTCTCCACCAGATCCCGTAGCTCGCTGCCACTGCCTCCCGGCTTCCTCTGCTCACCGTCGACCTCCTTCCTATTCTCTCTACAATTACCGTTGCCGACTGCTATCGCCATGGCTGGCTTTCTCTTTACCTCCATGATCTTGCCAAGCTCCAGTGTTGCCGTCCACCGCCACCGCCATCGCGATACCTCCCTCCTTTTCCTCTTCCTCCACCGTGGCCTCCGTCGTCGATCGGGAGGAAGAAGATGGCTCTCTAATTTGGATAGGTGGGATGGTAAGGATCTTGGGCCTGCTGACTAGTTAATGGAATCTTGGGCCTGCTGAATAGTGAATGGAATGGGCAAGTATGAGTTTTATTCTATGATGGGTTGGGTGAGTAGCTAATGGATCGATGCCTAGAATACTAATGGGTTGGGCCTGTTGGGCCGAGTATGGGCCTGGTGGGTCCTGGCCCAAATAGGCTGAATGGGCCATGGTCCAGCTGGGTTAATGGGTTTGGGCTTCTTTTACAATAGATGTTGGGTGGGCTGATTAATTTTTGAGCTTGGGCGTTGAGGTAATTAGATGTTCGGTGGGCTGATTAATTTTTGAGCTTGGGCTTTGAGGTAATTAAGTAGGCATTAATAGGGGCATTTTTGTAAATATAATTAAGTAATAAATTTAGCAATGTTAGAAAATAAATAAATTTTGGATTAAATTAGTTAAGTAAGGGTTAGTAATTGAATTAGAAAGGTAAAATGGTCATTTTTGGATTTGAGCTAAAGAGGTAAAATAGTAATTTTATTAATTATAAATTTTGATGAATTGAATAATTGTTTATGTTGGATTATAGATGCTCATTTTTTAATTGGCTTACATTGAGAAGATTATTGAAGTAACAATTTGAGGTGGAAGTTTTACATTATATTATTGTGCAATATGTTTTCATGCCTTGTATGCCTGCATATATCATATATTATTGTTAGTTTTCTCTGCATAATTTAGAATGAACATTGAAGATTATTATAGATTTGTATATATAGTGGTATGTTATTATGTTATAAATGGTTTTTTAGTTTAATTTGAAATTATAGATTTAGGATCTTTTGGAGGTGATGTGGATGGTCTTTTGGAGGTATGATGGTATGGTTTGGTGTTCTGGATATGGTGTGGCATGGTATGGTGTGGCATGGTATATTGGAAGTGGTATTGGGTGATTTGGTATTTTGAAGGTAGGATGGTATATCTTGGTGTTGTAAAGGTGGTGTGGCTTGGTATGCTGAAGATGATATGGGATAGCTGGTATTCTAGAGGTAGAATGTTATGGCTTGGTCTTCTGAGTATGGTATGAGATGGTTTAATGGAGAGATACAAGGCGTATGATGGATACTATTGATACATGTATTAGTTCTGGCAGTAAGATAGAGTACCATGGTACTATCACTCATCTATATTAGCTGCATGAGAAAGGGCATAAAGGCCGTGAAAGCCGGGTAGAACAAAGTCATGACAGTTGATATGGCTGAGTTCATCACGCTTGGTAATAGTATATAAATCAACCTTAGCTGGAGAAGTATCACAAGGTTAGATTGTTACACATGTAATACTGCGTTTGATTGTCAGTATGTACCAGCAGTATTGCCTCGTGACGCTTACATGTTAAGGGAGTAACTCACTTAGTGATGTTTTTACGAGCACTGAGGTAAGGGTTATATAAAAAAGCTCATGCAGTATTGCTTACTAATTGAGAGCGTTGAGAGTGACTTGCTTAATAATGCCTTGTGTTTAAGTGCATGGATAGTGTGGTAGTGGTTGTGGTTGGTTGGTATGGCTATGGTTGTGGTTATATGGATGGGTTGGGTGCGATGATGGTTATCTGGATATTATAGTTAGTTTGGCTATGGTTGTGGGTATCAGGGTGCGGTGGTTATTTTGATGCTTTAGTAAAGTTATTTTGCCTGATGTTATTATTTGGATTTTATTGATTAGGTTGTGGGCATGGCTATCCGAAGGGTTTGAATATTCTTTTGGTACGTGAATTTTATGGGTTTTGCTGATCAGTTATATATATTATGATATCTTTTGTTAAAGCATATTTTGGCTATACTATATTGTTTATTTGGTATATTCATGATGGTAGGTATATAAGTTCTACCAAACTTTTTAGTTCATCACACTCTATCTTTTTTTTTTTTGCAGCAAATCAGGACATTTATTTGATAAATCAAAATTTTAGGGATGATCTCCAGGAGTGTGGATGGTTAGAGGTTTCTTCTCATTTTGTATTCATCAATTAAAAAGGAAGGTAAAGAATTGATAACTTGATATGAAAATTGATATATTTGAATTTTAGCTTCAGCATTTACGTTTTATAGGTGTTAAGGTTTAGTAGGCTTTGCATGCTTTAAAGGTTCGGTTTAAAAGTATGCGGCCGTATTGTGGAGCTCCTGAATCAGGTTCCGGATTGAGGGTTACGATAGTTCTGAGTGGTGCAAAACGATCGGCTATTGAGAGTCATAATTTTTGTTCAATGATAATTTTGGTGCTATGGATGGCCTGAGATCCTTGGAAGGGGAGTTTCGGCGGTAGAAACCTCTGGGCAAGGCACTGCACGATCCTGGTCCTATGGGAGAGCATTGTTGGAAAGAGACAGAGGGGTTAAGGGGAGGGATGGAAAATAATGGATTGTGGAAGAAGAAAGGCTAGGATGTTAGAGAATTCTCGAGAGAGCGCCTTTTCAAGCGAGGAGAATGGAACCGGTACGGAGATTGCCGGTTCACCTACCAGTAGGGCTACTAGAGTCGGTGGATCATCGTAGAGCTCGTATGCAATGTAGGAAATTTTGTAGAAGCTCTTCCATTATTATTTTTTAAACCATCTCAATCGTCCATTAAAATAAAATTATTTATGACATCTAACAAATAAATTAGTTGCTATGGTTATATTTATGCGGTTACACGTTAACTTTCATCACCAACCTGCTTTCGAAATCCATGAAGCGACGGTGGAGGCTAGAGGAGAGCGTTGTTGGAAAGAGACAGGCGTTAAGGGGACAGAAGGAAGAGAACGGACCGGGAATTGGTACGGAGATTGCTGGTTCAACTACTGGTTTAAGAAGGCTACAGTCGGTGGACCATCGTAGAGGTTGTGCAAGATGCGTGATGCATTATTATTTTTTAATAATAATTTGATAGAAGCTCTTCTATTATTATTATTATTATTATTTAACTATCTCAACTGTCCATTGAAATAAAATTATTTATTAGATTCTAACAAATTAATTAGTTGCTATGATAATTATTTGTCATATTTCTATATGACTGCGGAATGTCTTCTTAAACCTGTCCACTCCGCCTTTTTTTTTTTTTTTCATCCCCTTACCCGTCTCTCTTAAGAGAAAAACTGAAAGCAAAGTTATGAACTTTCGACTGTACTTCTTCAGCTCTTCGAAGAAAAAAATTCCGCTGTATTTACCGTGCGGTGATTTCCTCCTTTAGATCGATCATACCTCCAATCCATCCTTCCTCTTTTCTTGGACTTTCCCTCCTTGAAGCGGCATCCACGATACCATTCAACCAGCTATATCTCCACGACACTTTAGCCACACATGCCATCGATCTAGTTATTCTTTGAATAAATCTGGTGCATTAAAAATAATCCAATCAGTTAACAAAATACAAAATATATATGGAGTAACGTAGCAAAAGCTAATTTTATAAACAACGTAATCTTTATCTACCTTAAGCTAATTTTATAACAACGTAATTTTTATCTACCTTATGCATATCGTCGAGATTCAGCTTGCGAATGCTGATATTAATATGGATGAACATGATTAAAATATTACTAGGCCATTATTAAAAGTAGGTATACGTCGTGCATTATGTAGAGACATCGATATAATTGATAGAATAAATAAAAAATAAAAAATTATTTTTTTTCAAATTTATATATTAAATTATATTTTTAAAAAATATTAATTTTAATTTAAAAAATAAGAAGAAAATAAAATACAAATAGAAAAAGAAAAGATTAGATGAGAAACCAGCTTTTTTTCCCTAGATGGAGATTGCTCTAAAAATATTTTTTGGAAAAAGATATTTTTAATAAAATATTATATTTTATGGTATTTTTCAAATGTGATGTATACCTAAGCTACATAGTTGGAAAGAGTTATATTTGTGTAACTTTTATTTATTTCCATGAATGCATGTTTTCCTCTTTTTCTATCTCCATTTTAGTATACTTTATAGCCAACTCTTCAACACAATTCTGCATAACATCTGTCAATTCATCTATATATGTACATCATATGAAAAGGCTACAAATAATTCTATTAGATTATAAATAATTTATTAACGTCAAAAGAGCACCCTCACTTTATTGTGCTATTATTTAAAAAGTAAGGTATCAAATTTTAAATTACATATTCAAACTTAAAACTTTTATTTATGATCACTTGAATTACAAATGATTGTTACCATTTCTCAATAACGAATAACAACCATGCCATAAATTTAACATAACAACGTATCTAAGATTGAGGAATATTTAATTAATGATTATGATCCTATTCCTCATATTTATTTAGAATAAGATTTGATAATTATATTATATTTTATTTTAATTAAATATAAATAGAATTTAATATAACTATCCATATGTTATTAAAGAAAACAACCTTTTTAGCTTTACTATCACACTATTTTTAGTCAAAAAGAAGGTTTGTTACACTAATTTATAAGCTTTGTGAGTTGTATTGAGTTTGAATTTTCTTAAAATGAAAGAGATATTTATGCTTCAATCTAATTAGCTTTGTCACTAAATTTGTATTTCTTTTATAATTTCATCGTCATATACCACGTCATCTTAACTTACTTAAAGTGTAATGTACAAAAGATGCATTTGTTCTATATATACAACATGCATCATGCATACCTAATTAGAAATAGTCAATTGATATATGTGAGTAATGATTTACTTTTCATTCTAATACAGAAAAGTCAAATTTAGAGGATCATTCATTATCTATTAAATCTAGTTCTAATTTATAAGCTTTGCCAGTTGTATTGAGTTTGAATTTTCTTAAAATGAACAAGATATTTATGCTTCAATCTAATTAGCTTTGTCACTAAATTTGTATTTCTTTTATAATTTCATTATCATATACCACGTCATCTCAACTTACTTAAAGTGTAATGTACAAAAGATGTATTTGTTCTATATATACAACATGCATCATGCATACCTAATTAGAAACAGTCAATTGATATATGTGAGTAATGATTTACTTTTGGTTCTAATACAGAAAAGTCAAATTTAGAGGATCATTCATTATCTATTAAATCTAGTTAGGCTTCTTAAGGACACAATAAAGAAATTTGATTCATTTATCTCAATCTAACAACTATATAAGAGCAAAGATGGGGGACAACATAACGACATATTGGATAATATGCATGAAGCAGATAACACATATATAAATAATAGGATAATAACATATAATAGATTATATATAATAACAGTATTTTATTTATAATAAATTTTAATGGTGCTACTATTATGTACACTTGTAAATTTATAAATTTATAGTAATGATATGAATAATTATTATAAGATTTATAAAATATAAATTTTTGTAATTATGATAATTATATTTTAATTTAATATAAATAGCATTTAATATGATATAACTAATATTTAATGTAACTATCTATGTGCCATCCAAAAAACAACTTTTTTTAGCTTTACTATATATAAAATAATAATTATTATAAAGATTTCTATAATAAAAATAATACTATAGTTATGATAATTATATTTTAATTTATTTTAATTTAATATAAATAAAATTTAATATGATATGAATAACATTTAATATAATTATTCATGTGTTCAAGGGAAATAATCTTTTCAACTTTACTCTCTCTCTTTGTATGTGTGCGCGTATATATATATATATTATAAATTTATTACTTGATATGTAACAAATGTTAATTGTATTGATAATATATGCTTGGTCATTACTATTTTTTATTTGACTAGTGCAACAAAAATTTGATTATCAAAATCTTCTATTCATTATAACTCATTATATTATTATATTAGATTTTAAGAGTAATTAATAAGGAAAAAGGTCATATTTTATCCATTGCAAGGGATGTATTGATGTCAACCTTCTAATTCATAGTAATTAATGTTTGTTTAATATGTAATAGAAATTTAATTATCAAAATCTTCTATTATTGTTATTAAAAAAGTTGGACTCCATACCAATATTATGCTAATACAATGTTCATACATCTAGTATAGAGATCGATTTAATATATCAAAATTGTACATATGAGAGTTGAGTTTCAGTTTGATATAAATATGATACGGTACATCCAATATGAAGTGGCATGTTCCGGTATGGCATACCATGAATATACAAGTTATATGCTAGTTTATGCTAATATTACATGACAACACCTAATAGTTTTTGTCAACAAACTCATAGCTATTAAAAATGAGATTGATCCAAGTTTGTTCCCTTATAGCTAAATGAGATATATATATATATATATATATATATATATATATATATATATATATATTCTCTTTTTTCTCTCCTATTATCTCCATATCTATTTTGTATTAAACCATATGGAATCCAAATTAAACCACAGGTTTAAAAGGAACTTCTTAACTGGAATCGCTGTTCTAATTTAATGACAAACTATTATCAAGCTTCTACTGTTTCATTTAATTTATTGAGGTTTATCTTTATTATACTTGGTATAATAAAATTTTTTTTATTAAAAAAATGTCATGATGGAAGTAAATAACCAAATGTTTGAAGAAGTTTGTTTAGTAGATTGTTTTTCTTTATCTTTCATTCACAAGAATATATTTTCTACTCTGAATTTTAAGGCTAAATATAATAAGCATCAATAATTAACTGGTAAAATAAAGGCAAAGACGGTAGTAAATTATGAGAATTAAAGATTTTTACTACTAAAATCATAAATATTTTTTACGAGGCACATTATTTATTTGCAAATTATAATTTATTTTTAATGGGCAATCGCATCCAATCTCTTTAATAATAAAAACTGTCCGCTCTCTACTTTACCCGTTGGATGGAAGAGAGAGAAGCGAGAAGCGATGCTTCTCCCGCAAAGCCTCGAGCTCTGCTCCGCGGCCGCGCTCCCCGCCGGCCTATCCCTCCGCCGTCGCCGCCACCACCCTCCTCCCCCCATGACCGCCTCCACCTATCTCGCCGCTCTCCGGCAATCCCTCCCCCTCCCTTCCCCTCGCCGCCGCCTCCATTGCGGTGCCCTCTTCTCGCACGCCCCATCTCCACTCCCCCTTCGCCCCCTTCCCTCGCCTAAAAGGGCTTCCTCGGTCGCCGTGGAGCCTTCGCAACAAGAGGAAGAGGAAGGGGACGAGGGGGAGGCAGAGTGGGAAGACGGCGGGCGGCCCTTGGTTCAGCCGTTCTCTGATGGGGCCGCAGAGAGGGACATGAGGGCCTTTCCCTCTCCCGCCTCGGAAGTGAGGGATCTGGAGGAGCTTCCGTAGCAGTGGAGGAGGGCCAGGATCGCGTGGCTTTGCAAGGAGCTGTCTTCCCGTAAACACTCCACATTTGTCAGAATTCTCAACGCGCAGCGCAAATGGATCACCCAGGAGGACGCCACCTACATCGCCCTCCACTGCATGCGGGGCCGGGAAAATGAAGCCAATTTCCGGGTTAGTGGTAGTGCCCTATTTCGTTTGGATCGATATTGTTGATAAAAAAAGGAACGCACTTGCGGACGTTGGCGTTCCCAGCACGTTGTGCGAGCGTTCGTACGCTAACATTCATAAACAGTAACATTCGTGAACAATGGAAACGATTCAAATATTTTGATTTTAAAACTGTGCGTGATTTGGAAACAACGGTTATCAAATGGGCTCAGTTGTTGAAGGTTAGAAATGTTGGATGTTACAGAGTTCTTAGTATTCCAATCCAAAAAAAAAAAAATTCTCTTTCTACTCAAGCTCTTTTGAGATTATGCTGTGAGAAGAAAGTAGTACTATTCGTGTCTCGAAAGTCCTGCTGAAAAAAAAAGCTTTTTCACATCGTCTTTTAAATTATTTTTATTTTTTTTATTATTTTTATGCTGAATTTTTCTTTGAGCATCTGAAGGAGTGGTTGGGTTACACCTCTACACGATCGTCCTTGTAGTAGGAGGTTCGGATCGAGCCGAGTCATTGTACCTTGGGGACAGATCGCCTACAACTTGCACGAAGGGGTGAAAACTATTCCTTAGGGCAGTGTCTAACACGCCTCGATTCAGGCACGATTCTTATCTTCTTTTGAATTTAATTTTTTTAATTTAAATTTTTAAATTTGGATTTCTAGCAATTTCTAAACAGCTTTTCAAAAGCAATTATTTTTTCAACAGCTAAGGACTAGTTTTCCTCTTCATTAGAAATTGCTAGGATTTTTATTGTAACTTACTGATAAAAAAAAAACTATTTTGAAGGAAAAAAGTTTTTTTTTGCTTTGAAATCTGTGCAAAAGTCTTAAAAATTATCTTCTTTTTGAAAAAAAAGGAGAGGTCTTGAATTTATTTTTTTTCAAATTTGAAATTTAAAATTCAAATTTTGAAATTTAAAATTTAAAATTTAAATTTTAAATTTTAAAAATCTAAAAAAATTCAAAATTTTAAAATTTAATATTTTGAAATTCAAATTTAAATTTAAATTAATTGAGTTAATTTTTGCACAGTAGTTACTTTATTTATTGCAAGTAGTTTCTAGATTTAAATTTTTGAATTTAAATTTAAAATCTAGAAATTATCTGGAAAACCACTAATTTAAAAACTCAAACTATAAGGCTAAACCTTCAAATTTTTGTTGTGCAGAACCAATTAAGCAACCAACACTCTCATAAAATGGGTTCAGATGACCTTAATACAATCGAACCTAAAAAGTTTAATGGGTCATTCTTTAGGAGGTCACAAACCAAGTGAAATACTGGCTTACCACTTTAGGATTATTTTCTGCTATACAATTTCCAAACCCTGAATCCAATCCTAGTCCAATTGAAACTTCCTCTTCCTCAACATCAAAAATACCCTAAGAAATAGATTTTCATTGTAGACATAAAATTCTAAGTACTTTTTTTGATAACCTTTATGATGTTTACCTTCCTACCAAAACTGCTAAGGAATTATGGGATGCACTTGAGGCTGAGTATGGGATGGATGATGCTGGTCTCGATTGATTTACCATCTCAAAATTTCGAAAGTATGTAAAAGTGGATTCTAAACCTATTAGTATTCAAATACATGAATTTTAAGATCTTCTTAGAAAGGTTGAGTTGACTGACTATAGTTTTTCTGAAAGCTATAAGGTCCAAGCCTTAGTAGATGTCCTTCCATCTTCTTGGTTAACCTTTTCGCGAGAGCTAAGCCACAAGCAAGGTGACTTGACCCTAATAGAAGTGATTAACTCTATTAGGATTGAAGAAGAACATCGGCTTAAGCTCAAGCAAAAACTTGATTTTGGACCTAAGATCCATCTGACTGAGTCAAATTCAGCCTCAGATCAATTCAAACTAAGGGAAAGAATTTTAAGAAGAAGAAATTCTAATCTAGATCCAAACCTCCTCAAAACTGACTAAATAAGAATCGACCGAACCAGAAGTCAAAGAATAATAAAGAAATATTCTGCTTCGTGTGCGGAAGGTCTAATCAAAGTGGAAACCCTTGGATTGGTGATTGAGATGTCACTAAGGAGCAACAGAACTCTGGGGCTCCAAGAGTAGTGCCCCCACCGATCGATGACCTAACGAGGTTGGTTTTGGCAGTAGCATGGCTGAGACATTAGTGGTCTTGGCCAAGCAACACCAAGCAAGGTGTTTCATCAAATCGAATGCCGCAATGTCGATGTTGTTGTCGGAGACTACTATCTTGTGGCCGACGATCGTGGGCATCGCACGGGCCATGACTAATCTTGGAATAGGGGGTTGGATGATCTGGATAGGAGGCTTGAGAAAAAAGATAACGATCTTCTCCAGGTGATAGTGAACCAGTTTAAACCGGTCTAATGGTTTAAATAGAATTGGTCCGAGCTAATTTAAGCGAATTGACCCAATTAAGGTTTGATTCAGATATATTTAAACCCTATTTTTTTTTGGTTCTTGGTTTAATTGATGAGCTAGAGTATCGATTTAGCCCAAAACTTTGAATCAGAATCTGATTTAAAGCTAGAATTTAGATCCAATCTAAGTTCAGTGAACTAGGAATCTCATCCAAGCTTGTTCAATGAACCAACTTTCAAATTGAGTCTAATCTCTTGAACCATAATTCAAATTAAATTCAATTGGGTGAACTAGACCCTAAATTGATCCAAATCAATGAACCAAAGTGTTGAATTAAGATTAATTGATATGGGTTTGAGTCAATTTATGATGGGTTTAGTCTAACTAAACCCTAATTAAGGGAACTAGTAACCTACTTAGGCCAGTTAACCTAATTAAAATAATGTAGAGTTAATTAAGGCTTATTAGATGGTTGATATACTTAGATTGGAGGTTATTAATTTAATTTAGCATCGATTAACCTTGATTAAATTCACTTAAGCTTAGGTATAGGTAGTAATCAAAGTGGAATAGAAGGGTAATTTGGTAATTTGGTAATTAGTATTTCTTATAGAGAGTTGATTAATTAAATTGCCAAATGACTTAATTAAGCGATGATTAACCTAGTTAAGTATAGATAGGAGAGGTACAATGATAATTTTAAGGTTATAGGTTAGAAGGGCATAAAGATAATTAGGTGACTATTGTCAACCTATCTTTAAACTTGAAGCACTTTGATCCATGTACTTAGCACCATTAGAATTTTTAGTATTCTTTATAAAGAATATTGCAGCCATATTATCATAATAAATCTTTAAGGCCCAAAGATAGAATTAACAATCTTGATATGTAATTCTTTAATCATATCGCTTAAGCCCTAACTTTAAAACAAACTATAACAGTAGCTGTTATATATATTATTTAGAGTTCTTCCATCCATGACACTATATCACCAGCTAACATGATTACATAATTAGTAGTAGACTTCATATCATCTAGATATCCACTAAAGTCTGAATTTGTATGATCAGTAATTGCAAGATGATCAACCCTTTTATAAACAAGTATATGTTCCTTGGGTTTCTGTAGGTTTCTAAATACCTTCTTTACCTCTATTCAGTGATGATGACTTGGATTTGAGGGGTATCTTCCCAGCAAACTAACAAGATAAGCAATGTCTCTGCCTTAGTATATATATCATGTTAATATAAAGGGCACACCCTTTATAAACTTTCTTACTGTATTAATCTGTGAGTACTAAGTCTTACTAAATTTATTACATTTATACTTAGGAGATACACCAAATCTATAATTCTTCATATTAAATCTTTCAAGAACATGATCAATTTATGCTCTTTTTGATAAACATAAAAGTTTTTTGAATTTATATTTATGTATTTCAATATTAAATACGTATACTGCTTCCTATAGTTTTTTCATGTCAAAGTGCTCACATACTTCACTTCATGTAACAATTACTAGTTGGTACTAGTAAGTAAAATATCATCAACATAAAAAACTAAAAAAAATAAATTTGCCCCAACTGACCTTAAGATATATGTTTGAATCAATTGTATTTTCAACAAAATTATAGGACAAAATAACTTGATGAATCCCTTGAAAGCTGCCAAACTGGGCCTCATCTATGACATCAACTCTGATGACTACATTGCATACCTCTGTGGCCTGAATTACATGGATCGGTAGGTTAGCACTATTGTGCATCGCTCAATTAAGTCTTCGATCTTCAAGAGCATCTCTATCATAGAATTGAACTATCCTTCATTCATGGTAATCTTGAATACCAGAAATGGCTATAAGTTGAAGGTGACGAGGACGGTGAAGAACATTGGAGCAAGATTGGTGTACAAGATGCAGATAACATCTCTTAAATGGTGTCTGTTGCCATAAAGTAAAGCCAACACAGCTATCCTTTTTCAAAGTCAATGAGGAGTCGAAGTACACTATGACCTTCTCCAGTGATGAAGAAGTAAGGAACACATGGAGTGCTTTCTGATATGGCTCTCTTCTAATGGAAGCATAGGCATCAATAGTCCAATAATGGTGGTCGTCTAGTGATAAAGCCATGGACACTATGGATGCAGGTAGTTGGGGTGACTTTCTTAGGTTGCATCTATGATGTTACAAGTAAACAAAGTTGTGCGTCTTTTGCTTTCATACCCTGGTCTTTGTTTGTGTGATAGGGCCCTACTCATAATTCAAAAATATGCTTTGCATATATTTTGTGCCTAAATTTGTGTTGCTACCTTCTTTAAAATATCAAAGGCTATTTAGAGTCTCATAAATAAAGTCATATGCAGTTCAAGTTGCTGATACAAGTTACCATGCTTATTTAGATGTCAATAACTTAATTTCCTAGGGTTAGAACTATCTTTCCCCTCTATATTGGTCAAAGCTTTAGTATCCCAACTAATTCACCATCTCCCTCCCTAGTTCCCCATCCAAACCTCACCTAACTCCTTGGCCATGCCTTGCCAGATTCCTCTACCTCTCCTCCTACTTCCCTTCCCCTTCTTCTCCTGCCCTGCTCTCCAGTCCCACCTCACCCTTCTCTCTT
Organism: Metroxylon sagu; assembly: GCA_017589505.3. Classification (NCBI taxonomy): domain Eukaryota; kingdom Viridiplantae; phylum Streptophyta; class Magnoliopsida; order Arecales; family Arecaceae; genus Metroxylon; species Metroxylon sagu. The sequence continues at coordinate 120,445 of JACVBY030000575.1, forward strand.
CCACATGCCTTTCTATTGGCCTTTTGTCAAGCACTAGTTTGCCAACAATTTGCTTCCAAATTACATCAGTAAGCTAGTATATGAAAATGACAAAATAGCCTTAGCTCATGTTCTCTGCAAGGCTCTTCCGATCAATACCCTTAATGATGGAAGCGACAATGGACTTAGAAGATGATGACAATTTGTTGCTATCTGCATCACTAGCAAGTAGCTAGTTGGGGCACGATTTTTACTTCCATTTTTTTATCCTTCATAGTGGACTTCTCCTGCATCAACAATCAAAAATACAAAAAAAATGTAGATTAGAGAGATGATTAGAGCTACAAAATGATTAGAGATATAGAGAGGATAGAAATCATGATATGTGGTGGATGTATGCAAATAGCAATGAGAGTAAAAAGGTGTCGAAGTGGAGAGAGGGGGCACAAGAGGTAGAAAGCCTCGAAGGAGGAAGCTGGGAAGGTAAACAAGGAGGCAGTGGAGGGTGATGAAAGATGAGGATAAGAGAGGGGGGAGGAAGGCAATGGATTAGGGGGTAAGGATAAGAGAGGGGGGAGGAAGGCAATGGATTAGGGGAGGAGGGGAACCTTAGAGCTAGGACGTAGAGTTTCCTCTATGAAGATGCCAACATCCAAGTGAAAGAAGAAGAGAAAAAAAAACTAAGGTTTTAGTATTCACGGTGTGAGATAATATTTCGTTTTTCCAGATATGTGAATTTATCTTCTTTGCAAGTCAATTATTATAACTTAACTTGTAAAGCAATTTGAATTATTGCATAACTTTAACCCCGTGGTCCAAACAGCCTCTATAGCGATTGCATTTAGATGAGATCCTATTTGTTTGTTTGTTTTTTTGTTTTGATACTCACAGGGAAAAATCTGAGGCCCAATATCATCGAGTATCAAAGTGAGACTTGATGCTAAAATATTCAGAGCAAAAAATTTTGCAAGATTCAAAGCTTACAAAAAAAATTTTTCTCGAGCATGTCCTAAAGCTTTTATTAATTTTCAAATTATATAATGCTATAACCAGAAGGCAATTATATATTATAACATAAGATCTTATAACATCAATATAAAAAAATTTGATAAGTCTCAATAAACCACTTTGGCAACCAAGCACCCATATTATCCTATAAAATTCTTTCAAACCATAATATTTGCATTGCTCACAATAATAATATATACACTGAGCTAACTTTAGTACTCTTAACATTTTTTAAATATTTGCACATATTATAGACAGCACCATCATGCTATCTAAAGACTTGACAAAGTAGCCTAACTCATGGCCTAAGCTAACTTATGGTTCAGACACGGAGCTCGCAATAGCCAACACATGCCTAGCCAAATTCTAACAGATAGGGCCCAAGCTAAACTACAATAGATCATAGTAGTTATAGAAAAAGGTTTGGAAAAGATGGCTTCCTTAGTCAGAAAGAGGATGAGCAAGAACCATAAGCATACACAAACCATTCTCTCACGCTCCTACTTAGACGTTTTCTTTACACATACTTTCTAACTCAAACTCTTTTTGGAGATACAATCTTGGGTAGAAATTAAATAGACTGAAAGATCCAAAATATCTCCTACTCTACACTTCACGAAGCATCCATATAGCACAAACCCTAAACAATAATGCCTCTTGAATTAGCTATTGTTTAGATATTATAGCATCTTTAAGTGGCTATTGGTAACTATTAACAATAAGCTATATGAGATAATAGCTAGATCAGTAGTTAATCCAAATAAATCTTGAGCCAATCCAAGGACTTCAACCAGTCCAATCAACTGTCAATCAATTAAACTATAGCTCTAGCTGCAAAAAGCCAGTCCTTGGTCTCCTAAAAGGCCTCAAGAAATATTCCCATCTGAATTTACTCGAGATCCATTTTCTTAGATTTAACTCCTTCCCCAAGACTCCCTACTCTGTAATCACTTTATCAAATATCCTCTTCCATTCAAATATGCTTCTTCTTTCATACTTCCACCATACCAAACTTTGGCAGGAAACAGAGTCTTACAAGCATTCAAATGCTCGTGTTTTAGCTGAGCCATCCAAGAAACTAACTGATGACTATAGTTTTCGGTAAAAGAAAACCTTCAACATAATTTAGTTGATAGTAAATTATCCAGAAATCTAGGAAATGCATGGCTATATTGGTTGGTTAGACTTGTCTTGTCTATATCTAACTCATGGAGCAAATGAAATGGATTAATGGGTCATATTCTATTATGGTCAACATCAACAAATTTTGCACCACTTATTCAAAGCTTTTTTTATTCCATCTCCATTGCTATCAAGGATTGCAACAGTTGGTATCAGAGCCTAGTATCGATAACCTGGCACTCTTTTATCTTTCACCTTTTTTTTCTCTATTTCTTCCATCTACAAAATTCTAGTATTCAAAAAAAAAAATTTCCTTTATGCATAACCATGATTCTTGCTGCCTCAAAATCCATCTAGCTCCTATTAAAAAAAAACTTATTTTCTATTTTTCAAAAAAAAGAGAAAATCAAAATTTTTTCATCGGCTCCTCTCTTCCAATCACCCACCGCGTCGGCCTTTTCCCTCCCCGCGCCCTCGCTGCTGCTTCCCAAATTTTTTTCACCGGCTCCTATCTTTTCGTCACCCACAACATCAGCCTCTTCCCTCCCTACGCCCTCACCATTGCCTCCTTCAGTGCCCAATCGTGTCGGCCTCCTTCAGCTGCCTCTTCCCTTTTCATATCACTTAGTTTTCATATTCTCTCATCTTCTATTAAAAATTTAAAAAAAATTATTAGAAGAAGAAAGAAGAGGCTAGCCTTTTTCTTCTTTCCCATTGGTCCCCCCTCCTTCTATCCATCTACCACCGTCGAGTTCTGACAAGTCTTTTGCCACCGACCTCGTCGATCCGGTCAGCCGCAAGGTCCGTAAGGTTGATCTCGCCCAATCGCCACCGCAACCATCGACCTCCTCCCTATTCTTCCACCATCGAAATGTGCGGCTAAGCCGTACCAATCTTTCGATCTCCGATAGGTCAAGACAAAGCAGCGCCTCCGTCATGCAGCTCTTCGACAAGTTTCCTAGTCCCGTCAGCCACTCTCTCTCATCCAACTTGACATCCCATCATCGCCTTTGCTTCTCGATTAAAAAATAAACAGAAAGAGAGAGAAGAAAAAAAAGGAAAAAAAGGGGCGAGAGAAAGTTAAAAAAAAAAAAAAGAAAAAAAAAGGAAAAAAAAGGGGGAGAGAAAGTTGAAAAAAAGGAAAGAAAAAGAAAGGTTCTTTCTTATTTCCAAAAAAGTGGTTGCCAAGATTTATAAGATATAGCAGAAGAAACTCGTCAGCAATAATGGGAGAAGCGCATGGAAGGTGATACAAAAAGCTTAAGAGAGACAACAGAAGATCAATATTCGAGCTATAGAAATCTAATAAGCAGCTAATTGATGTTGTAGCTGATTTGAAAAAGATGATGACAGGTATAGCAAAGGAGAAGTTTGGAGAATCTTCAAGTAATGTGCATCCAGAGTATCAATTTTCATAATATAAGATAAATTCTTACATCAAAATAAGAGGAGCAATCAAGTTACGAACCACCCGCTTAGAGTTTTTTCATTTCAACGGAGATGATCCCAATGGATGGATCTATTGGGTGGAACAGTTCCTCAGATACAATTTTACCTCGAAGATCAAAAAGTTATAATATCTTCTTTTCACCTTGAAAAGGAAGCACTACAGTGGTACCAATGGATGGAGAAATCCTGAGACAAGGTTTCATAGAAGGAATTCGTGGTAGGCCTTTGCACTCATTTTGACCTAAGTATTTATGAAGATTTTACCGGAAAGCTCACTAAGTTGCGACAGATAGCTACAGTACGTGAGTATCAATCCTATTTTGAGCAACTCGCTAACCGTACTATAGGATTGACTAAAGAGTTTTTTGTAAGTTGCTTCATGAGCGAGCTAAAAGAAGAAATCAAGCATAATGTTCGAATGTTCCAACCAACCAATATGATCAAGGCTATTAGATTGGCCAAATTCAAAGAAGAGCAGCTGCTTGCTCTAGGCAAGCCAAAAGTAATCACCACCACAATTCCTAATCGTAAGCCCATATCTACCTCAACTCCAATTAAATGACTCACACCATCAGAACTAAAGGAAAAAAGAGAAAAAGGGTTGTGTTATAATTGTGATGAGAAATTTGGTCCTGGATACCGATGCAAAGCAAAGCAGTTGTTTTTCATTAACTGAGCAAGAAGAAGAATTAGAAGACTAAGAGGAATAAGAAGAGGAACATTCTGAAATCTCGGTACATGCTATGACTGGAGTCTTATCTCCCCAAACAATGAGAGTCGAAGGAAAATTAAGAGAGCAACAAATCATTATTCTTATCGATTTTGGAAGCACCCACAACTTTTTTCATCCAAAGATAGTCAAAAGCCTCCAATTGAAATGGTCAAAAGATAGGAACCTTGATGTGATGGTGGCAAATGGAGCATGCATGTGTGTTCAAGGTACATACATGTGACAACCTTCCTATATCTATACAAGATTTTGAGTTCACATTAGATTTCCATATATTACCTCTTAAAGGATGTGAAATGGTCCTTGGAACTTATTGGCTCCGCACCTTGGGACCTATTACATGGGACTTTTCAAAACTCATGCAATTCAAAGTTCAAGGAAGCAAATATACCCTAAAAGGGTCCTGTGATTCACCCTTAAAGATTATCAGTAGCCATGCCATTGAAAAAAGTATTGCAAAAAGACATGCTTTATATTTGACTATCTATGCATTAGAAGGTCATGAGATCAAGGAGGACCATCCCGATGATCTACAACAACTTTTACAAGATTATGAAGATATCTTTGCTACTCCTACTGGACTTCCTCCAAGGCATTCCCATGATCATCATATTCCATTACTTCTTGATAGTTACCCTCCCAACATTCGACCTTATCGATATCCTTACATTCAAAAGGAAGAAATAAAATGATAGTCTAGGGAGATGTTGGAAACAGGTATCATCAGGCCAAGCAAAAGTCCTTATTCTTCTCCAGTGCTATTAGTACGGAAGCGGGATGAAACTTGGAGAATGTGCGTGGATTACAGAGCCCTCAACAATATTATTGTGAAAGATAAGTTCCTTATTCCTACCATTGATGAACTATTGGATGAGTTATATGGAGCAGTTTATTTTTCAAAGTTAGATCTAAGATCGGGATATCATCAAGTTCGAGTTCACGAGGAAGATATTCCAAAAACTACTTTCCACACTCATGAAGGACACTATGAGTTTTTAGTTATGCCTTTTAGCCTAACTAATGCTCCGTCTACTTTTCAAAGTCTTATGAATAGTATCTTTTATCCATTCTTATAGGAATTTGTACTGATCTTCTTCGATGATATTCTTATATATAGTCCATCATGGGATATTCACCTGGATCACCTAAAGACCATATTCAACACTCTTCGTGAACATCAGCTTTTCTTGAAAAAGATGAAATACTCTTTTGGTCAAACTCAGATCGAGTATTTAGGGCATATTATATCACAAGATGGTATTGCTACTGATCCATATAAGATGTCTTGCATGCTGGAATGGCCTATTCCTAAAACCTTATGAGCATTGAGGGGCTTCTTAGGATTGACTGGATACTACTAAAAGTTTGTCAAGAATTATGAAAAAATTTTAGCACCCTTGACAGTATTATTGAAGAAGGATTCTTTCACATGGAGTAAGGAAGCTGAAGCAGCATTCAACCTTTTGAAGCAAACGATGGCATCCACTCCTATCCTAGCCTTACCAAACTTTTCAAAGCCATTTGAAATAGAATGTGATGCCTCTGGAGTAGGAATTGGCATAGTACTCATGGAAAGGGACAGCCACTAGCTTTCACCAACAAGGCGTTATCAAATAAACATTTGGAGCTTTCAACTTATGAGAAAGAGGTAATGACAATCTTACATGCAGCTAATAAATGGAAAAACTATTTGATGGGACAACCATTCATCATCTATGCCGATCACCACAGCTTAAAGTACTTATAAGAACAAAGGTTATCTACAGAAATTCAGCAAAAATGGACAGCTAAACTTATGGGGTATGACTATAAAATCAAATATAAAAAGGGCTTGAAAAACTTAGCAACATATGCCCTCTCCATCAAATGGAGGAATTGTCAGCCATCTCTTATCCATTGCCCACATGGATGGAGCAAGTCCAAACTAAAACTAGGTGACGATCATACAACAACTTCAAGAACAACCAGATAAATTATCTTATTACAGCTACGAAGATGACCTATTAAAGTACAAGGGAAGAGTGATGCTTAGTGCAAATTCTAATTGGCTAAATAGGGTCCTATAAATTCTACATGATACCCCAAAAGGAGAGCATTCAGGATTTCTTAAGACATACAAAAGGGTGTCAAGAACCTTTTATTGGAAAGGGATAAAAAAAGACATTAAGCAGCATGTGACATCCTGTGATATCTATCAAAGAAACAAAAATAAATCTCTTGCTCCTCCCGATCTTCCCAGAAGGAGTGTGGGCGGATCTCTCCATGAACTTTATTGAAGGATTACCAAACTCACAAGGAAAGGACACTATTATGATAGTAGTTGACCGCCTCTCTAAATATGCTCACTTCATTCCTGTAGCTCATCCCTTTACAGTCACTCAAATTACGCACACTCAAATTACGCAGTTATTTATAAAGCAAGTTTTTAAATTGCATGACATGCCTAACTCAACTGTCAGTGATAGGGATAAAGTATTTATAAGCAAGTTTTAGCAAGGCTCTTTCGACTACAAGGCACAGAATTATGTATGAGTTCCTCCTACCATCCTCAAACTGATGGGCAATCGAAGGTAGTTAATCATTGTCTTGAGATATACATTAGGTGTTTTACAAGTCAACAATTAAAAAAAAGGAAGAGGTGGCTTCCTTGGGCAAATTGGTGGTATAATACTGCCTTCCAAGACCGAAACTACAATTCCGCAAGAAAATAAAAAAAAAGCAAAATGAGTCTAGTACACTTCTTTCTTTAATGTCTTTCCCTTTCGCTCGATTTGCTTTGCTTTAGCTAATATTTCCTTTTTTTTTTTTTTTTTTAGTTTTAATTTCTCATCATCGTCATCTCTACTTTGATTTAAATAGTGAGGGAAAGGAAGAACCTTTTTTTTATTTTTAATTTCTCATCATCATCTCTAGCTCAATGTTCAGTTTGGTAGCTTCAGGTGCAGGAACGATGCGAACCAATGACACGATGCGAACCACCGACACGTGTCATTGACCATGCCCATGTCCTACCTTTTGTTGGCAGCTATCATATGGAGGCGATGGCAATTTTAAACAAAGGACCCGCTCTATCACACATCAAGGGCAAAACTCCTCTATCAAGGGCAAAACAGCTGCCTCATTAACGACAGGATACTTCATTAACGACAAGATTCAGAGAGATTTTGTTAGAGAGACGAGATTTTTTTTTTTTTTTTGCTGGCGCAGAAAGAAATAAACATATAAGATATTTACATACATTTTTATATTTATAAAATTATTTTTATAACTTTTATTAAAATTTATATATATTATTAGTAGAAATAGAAAGGAATAGGACTGATAATTATAGGGAGAAGGTAGGATAAAAATAAAGATTTATTATTTACTAGTATTCTTTTAATTTGTATGTCTTAAACCTATGAGTTTTTATTAGTTTCGAGGAACTAGTGCGAGAAACTACTGGTTATAAAATTTTATTTAAGTATAGATATATTTTTAAGCTCGGTAAGGTATGGTGACAATTTACAAATTTCTAAAGTATTATATATTAGATATTTAATGAAAATATTAGGTATAGTGAGGCATCGGGGCTAAGATTTTAGAAACAGTTTTCTAGAAGTTAATTTTCATAAAAAGCTATATTAGCATGAAGATATTTTTAGAGGAGATAATTAAAAATAATCTTTCAAACATGTAACACATCATATATTGATTCTGCTATATATAAATAGTTTGAAAATATGATAAAAAAAAGGTCATTTAAAATAAATGCCATTAATCAAAGCATAAATACCTTAAAATATTAATATAAAATAATATTTAAAATAAATAACATAATATATAATTACTTATCAAAATTTTATAGCATTTAAATTAAAATATCATGACAAGAAATTTTTGATAGCATAAAATAACATTTAGATTAAAATGCTGCAGTGCTGCACTCTGATGCACTGAACTTACAAGACCTCTTTCTTCCAGAGTACGTCGCTTAGAGAGTTATGCTATAGGCCGGTTATAGGTAGATAATCCTGTCCGGGAAGGCATAAAAGAAGCCATCCTTCTTCTTTACATTAGGTAGATAATGCTGTCCGGAAAGGCATAAAAGAAGCCATCCTTCTTCTTTATATCGGCTAGCTCTTCGTCTGTTAACCGAGCAACAAAGCCACGGGTCAGATTGGTGTAGAATGCGACCAATCGAGACTCATCTGGCAAAAAGGATATGTACCACTTCTTAAGTTCTTCAGGATCACTTGATGAAATGGGTCGTACATGAATGATGTATATCTTGAGGTCTTGAGCGGCTGCAAAGAGTACATAAATAACTTCAGCAGTTGTGAAAAGTTTCTCACGGTAACATTTTAATAAGCCTCATGTACAAGGTCACCAATTACACGTCAATTTCTCATACAGCTAACTGTGGTCTAAAATAATAAAATAGCAGAATTTATGCGGACTATTAAGGTGTCTTGCATGAAAGTACACAGAATGATGAGTAGCATCATGCCAACCCATAACTTGGTACAACTATAATATTTGATACTGCAAACAGCAACCATAGTGAAATAACTCGGTACAACCATAATATTTGATACCGCAAACAGCAACCATAGTGAAATAACTTGTATACACTAAATTTATGAAGTATATTAGTACTTTCTATTTAAAGCATGTCTATATCATACATAACTAATTTCTAATGAATCAAGTAGTTTCTAATGAATAAAGTTGCAGTTGGCTCTGTAATTTAATCTTATCAGTGTACAACCTTTTTTTTAAGTTGTCCTGACAAATTGTATACCCATAATCCTAATCAAATCCTCCAAAAACAAAAGAGTTTAAAAGAGCTGAATGTATATATCTCAATCAAAAAATAGTCAAGAAAAGGATTTACTAAAAGTTGCAATTGTATAGCTATCAAATGAAATGCCAAACGCCAATTATTATGAAATCATAAAGATAGCATACCTACACTGCAAAATCTTAAGCATGCATTAACAAAGATACTTACATATGCATGCAATTAGGATAAATTGTTATCATCAAACAAATCTAAACTCGAAATGGAGATTGATGATTCAACAGCATCATCAACTATTAAACCTCTTATGAAAGTTGCTCAGAATCAAGATTTGTGGTATCAACGCATACCACTCAGCAACAAACCCTATATACTGTACCATATTAGTGACAAACCAATACTTACATGAGGTAAACCAAGTGCAGTATGCAAAACTAACCCAGTAGACCCTGTAGAGAGCATAATGACACTGTACCAACATGATATCGGTACAGGATCCGTACCAAGATTGCAAACCTTATTCAGATTTTTTTAATATATGGCTTCAACAATAAACACTATTCTTCCACATCAAAACAAATCATGTCATACCAGAAACATACACCAGTAAATTATGCAGCAAATCTGAGTAAAAAAGAGCAGGAAAATGCACAAAGTATTTTGTAAAATTCTTTTTCCTATATGTTAGAATTTGCATGATCTTATGGTTCTTGAGTAGGTAGGATGTGAATTTCTTTTGAAATGCCAAATAGTGCTAATACGTGTCTTAGTAAATATATACCTTTTCAACTTTCTCAGATCCACCACTCTGTGAACAGGTAAACTGCAACCTGGAGAGACCACTTTGCATGAAGATCTGCCAACATTGGACGATGCAGGCATATTTGTAGTGTAACATTGCTGGAAGAAAGGTTAAGTCAAAACGTAAAGACCAAAAAAAAAATGATATAATTGGGATCACCATTTCTGAGCCTCTGCATAATGAATAGTCCAAGAGGAAAGCCAATCCCACCTGCATAAAGAATAGTCCAAGAACATTTTAGGCATCTAATGATGAGGAAATAAGAAGTAATGACTTAAAAAAAGAGTACATTATACCGCATGCATTGCATAGCAAAGCAGTTTGAAATGTGATGATTTTTGTGCACCCATGGACTGCTTCCATGAATGATAATTCAAGAGATACCTACAAATAACAAAAAATAAAAATAGAATGAGATGACAATGCAACAATGAGCAAATGGAAAACCAAAACAGTATGAGATAAAGTGAGAACCATGACATCTTGCACTCTAAGTTGTCTTTCCCTGAAGATATTCTTGAAGAACTGTTTCCCATTGTACAATGAACAACATCAGGCATATATGAAGATCTAAATTAGAAAATTTACAGACACAAGGACCATGATAATCATAGCTATAGACACATTAAATGCCTATGACATATTCTGCATGGGTATACAAAAATGAAAAGGGAAACATAAATAATCAACAAAATATGAGTTAAAACGTAAATAATCAACAAAAATATGAGTTATCTATACCACTGAGTGCAAGTACACCAGCATATGAAACAGGTATGCCTGCAATGCAAATTAGAATTCATCATAATCATATTTTAGTAATCAATTAACGCACATATCTATGAATTTAACAATTAATTTCCTTACTAATAAAAATACACATGTTTAATGTTACCTCATACGCTTGCTGTATTTCTTGAAACTTTCTTTCAGCATCAGCATCATCTTATTTGCATCAGGATGGTATTTCTTGGCAAGCTGCAAAATGCAAACAAGAATAAATGGGGAAAAAATAGAAGACCAAGAAATAAGAAATTGTGCAAGGCCTGTAGTTGTTCACCATTTCTACATTAGCTCACCAAAGAAAAGCAGCATTCATCATCAAAGAGTGTGAATGATATTATCCTGCTTATTTAATATCAGTCACAGTTCTTTGTTATTTGATCAAGTGCTTTCGTATTAGTTATTGCAAATTTTTTGAATATTTCCTTAGAACTTACATCAAAGTTCCTCTGACCTTTCTCATCCTCTTTCTTGATCCTCTATCCCAAACCAAAATCCTCTTTAATTGAGGCCTTCCCATATCTTTGATGCCTAAGCCCATATCATCCCAATTGATACTTCATTACTTATTCTCAATTGGGTGACTCCTACCCCTCCTAATGTACCCGTACTTGCTTGAGCACTTAAACAATGTTGTTAAGATCAGGATTGAGTTGTAAATGGTAGAGTGAATTGGGACTAGATTGGGTCGAAAATCATAAGATTTTTTTCTGAATTCTTCAAAAAACTTCAAAAAGCATGCAAGAAATGTACAAATGCAAGGAATCAAATAAATAGCGGATGAATGAATAACGAAAAGCCATTAATACAAGAAGTCTAGCCTCCACCAACATAAGCCTAATATAGCATCTAACAAAAAAACATTGTATTCGATCATTCACAATATTTATATAATGCCTGCCAATTCAATTATCATTCTAATTATACTAATTCAAAAAAAGATATAATTAGAGAGAAAAAGAAGCATTTCCTTCAATCAGCTCCACTCAGACCTCTCTCAGAAAATATTAGATGATAATAAGAATTCCAAAAGTAAGTAAGATTTCAATTTCAAGCCCTTTTTTCTTTCAATAGTTGATCATAAAACTGATTTACAATGCCTCTATTTAAACTAGTGAGGTTTGAGTCCCCAATCTAGGTCATATTCCTTTTTTAGTTAATCGAAGCGAATTTTTTTCTACATAGAAAGAAATCTACATTAAAATGAAAATAATCCTGAGCTATATCTTGACACTTACATTAACTTTATCTCCAACTATATTATAATTCCTCTTCGACTAGAAGTATGCCCTATTAATATCTTAACCGAAAAAAAGAAAAATTTTACTTTGAACACCCATTTTGAGGCCCAAACATCAACAAACCCCAACATCAGCATGGTGTGGTGAACCCTATGGGGTGGTCATACCCTTATAGTACTCATAGAGAACTTTATTTTGCTCCCCCAACATTGAAAACAAGTACATTATACGAAAGTTATAGCTCCAGAAGTTATGATTCACAATTGGATCCTAGATGTGTCGGATCTTATTCCAAAACCTCATACAAACCTGGTCAAGTGACCAAATTGATCCACAATAAGTCCCTTGATCCTCCTCCATCAATGGGCGAAGTGGAAGTGCGCTCAAGGGAAACTAGTGAATATGGCGTAGGTCAATAATTACATAACCATCTAGAAGGAAACTAAAAAAGCATTTTAGGACCATCATAACTATTCCTAATGCTGGCTAGCATACTATGGCTCACATGTGTCTTCATTGATCTCCATTACCCTAGTATATGCCTTCATTGAAGTACTCAAAAAAGGTCTATTTTTTACAAAGCCAAACTGATTTTTGTATGCTAAAGGTATAACCCTAATCATCACTCAAGTTACCCTTCACCATAGTTTACAGGAGTGATCAAAAGTTTAATTTTACATTAGTCCTTACACTTTTTGCAAAACTCAATTCTTGCTAATAAGTGTTTATGTGTCTCTATAATTATTATATATTTTCTTATATTCAAGATCTTATCACAAAATTCACTTAGACAATGATACAATAAAGTTGTTTAAAGGAAAAAGAACCCTTTCAATGGCCAATAGTTGCTATAATTATTTAAAAAAATAACAGACAATAACAGAAGCGTTATTTCCTTAGAGTGCCATGATAACACAAACTTGAGATTGTAAGGACACAATTTTTCCTTAAAGTACTTCCATATTAACTATGAAAGCAGAAAATAGAATAGCACCAAAAAAGAAGAAAATATAGAACAAAAAATGAAAACAAGCAACAAATCTACAAACCGATGGCCGATAGAATTACTTGAAAGCCAGAAATATGTGACATATAACTTTGCATTTTACTTATAGGAGTCATTTGGTTGGAAGGAAAATAAGAATGAAAAAATTTTTCACCCTCATTTTTCTGCATTTGGTTGTAAAAAGAAAGGAAAATGGCTAATAAGGCCCACACATTTTTTTTCCATGCTCCATTATAAAAGTTTTCCCATGGGGGAGTGGTATTTTATTTTTTTCATCCCACCGAAAATTTTTTAGCATCAAAAGTTCAAAATTGCCCCTATTATATTCATATTATATTACTATAACATATACAATATAATATCATATAATATATTATAACATATAAACTAATATTATATTACATTGTATTATATTACATTATAATAGATATATTATAATATAAGACAGTATAATATAATGTATTATATTATATTATTATAATAATATATTATAAAACCAATCAAATTGGTACTTTTTCACATAAAATTGTGTTCAACCAAATAAAGAAAAATATTTTTAGAGCTATTTTTTCATAGAAATGTTTTGTCAATCAAATATAGTCAAATTTATTTTTTCCTATAAAACTAATTTTTAAAAAATAAATTTAAAAAAAGCTTTTTTTAGAAAAAATACCAAACAAGCACATAAAAGATGATGCAAATGAATTTTGCATATAACCACTGTCTCTAGTTGCTCAAAGTGTTGATAAACTTTCTGCATGATATACTTTCTTGATATCTGATGCACTTGCATTCTTGCTCACTCCGAGTACATCATAGTAATCTCTGGTAGCCAAGTATTGTTTTCCTGAAGTTTTAATTCCACAAGAAAAAATGTGAAAAAAAATTGTACGAAAATCCATTAACCAACCCTTTAAATACCATCACTTAGAAAAAAAAAAAAAAAAATCAAAAAAATCAAAGTATACCATGAAAGGACCTGCTCGGCCAGAAATGCCCCCGAAAATCTCTATTCGAATTTCCATTCCTCAATCTCTCTGCACCCATCGAATTCATCCACTTCAATTCCAAGAATCTAACAATAAACCCACAATATAGAGAAAAAATTATGCATCTACATCGGTGGTGCTGGACCTGATGATCCGAAAGAGTTTAATTTTAACCATTCACATTTCAAGAAACGACTCAACAACCACACAAAAAAAACAAAGAACAGAATCATGGATTCAAATATGCGGTACTGCCGCTGATTATACGTCAACTTTCATCACCAGTCCCAGAAACGACCTGCTTCCGAAATCCACCAGACGAAGCCACGGGCGGAGGGCTCTGGCTGAAGAAAATGGGAGAAGGTCAAGACTTTCGAATCGAATGGCGGCGGGCAAGAAGGGGGGGCAGGGCTCACGGTGGCCCGAGATCCTTGAAAAAGGAGTTTCGGCGGCAGAGACCTCCGGGCGAGGCAGTGGGCGATCCTGGTCCCATAGGAGAGCATTGTTGGAAAGAGACAGGGGGAAGGGGAGAGGGATGGAAAAGAATAGACCGTGAAAGAAGAAAGCGTGAGATGTTTGAGAATGCTCGAGAGAACGCCACTCTCGAGCGAGGAAAAGGGAACCGGTACGGGATTGCCGGTTCATCTACCAGTTTAGGGCTACTATAGTCGGTGGACCGTCGCAGTGCAATGTGCGTGATACGTAGGAAATTTTGTAGTAGCTCTTCCATTATTTTTTTAAAACCATCTCAACCGTCCATTAAAATAAAATTATTTATGACATCTAATAGCTGATATAGTAATTATTTGTGATGTTTTATATGACAGCACATGTTTAAGATTTTAGAGAAAGCTTTTTAAAAATTAATTTTTATAAAACACTATATTAGCATAAAGATATTTTTAGAGAAGGTAATTAGAAATAATTTTTTAAATATATGATACATCATATATTGAACCTATCATATATAAATGCCTTGAAAATGTGATGTAAAATGGCATTTAAGATAAATACCATTAATCAAAGCATAAATACTATAAAATATTGATATAAAATGGCATTTAAAATAAATAATCTAATATGTAATTATGTATCAAAATTTTATGGTATTTAGATTAAAATATCATAAAAAGTAATTTTTGATGATATAAAATAATAAATGCCAAAGAAGCATGTGCCACCTAAAATATTTTTGTTGCAGTGTTAGCTAAAGATGGAATATCTAAATTTTTCTTTTCATTAATAACTTTCTAATAACTTACAATAAGAGAAAAGAATGAATGAAAAATAGAATGACTAATTAATGAAAAGAAATAGGTAAAAAAAGAAAATAACTACTATTGATTTATAAAGAAGATATAGCTAAGTATGGAATAAATAATTATTTATAAGAAGTTATTTAAGTCATCTTCCATTCATTACTCAACCTATACATATGGTATTAGTAAATTTTTGATTTATAAAGAAAATATAGCTAAATATAAACTAAATAATTATTTATAAAGAGATATTAATCATTTCTAACCTATTTCTCAACCTATATATATATATATGTGTGTGTGTGTGGGGGGGGGGGGGTATTATCACTTTTTCTCATCTCATCTACCTGCCCTTTTCTTAAATTTTATGTTTGCAATAGAGTATTTTCAACAAATGCCTCTAGTTGTATTTTTGCTCTTATTTCTCAACATGACTTTTGGTTCTTATCTTTCTCTCATTCTTCATCATCTTTTTTTTTATATATTTTAGTATCTAATTGCAGTAGTTTTCCTGGATTTCATGTATATATTTGAAGAATTTATATGCCTAATTGACTAATTTTTAACCAAGTTTTGTATATTTCCTTTTTAAAGAGATGGGGATGATGATGGTTGAGGCAAAGATTTGTAAGTATCCAAGTGCTATGTTTGTAGGGGCAAACACTTTTGATTCACATTATCGTTCAACATGCAAAAAAGAAAGATAAGTAGACAAGTTTTACTAAAAATGAGATTGCTTTCACAAGTTTCGCCAAGGAGAACATTGCACTAAATTCTTGAGCAAATACATATGCACCAGAGAATACTAAAAGTTTGAACTCTCATATTTGATGAAGATGATTATATGGTCTATGCATTTCAAGAATAAAATATATTGAGTTTGAGAATTTGTTGAAGCATTCTTATGCTGTTGAATTGAAAAAATATAAACATTGGAGGAAATAAAATATAAAAGATTAGATTTAAAATTTTAAAACTAATTATTAAATAGGAGATAATAACTTTCATTAAACATGTCATGCACAAAAGTAGATTATAGCATAACTAAAAAAGACATATTAATTAAATTTAAATTAGTGAGTTAGTGGATGGATTATCAACCAATATGAAATTTAAGATTGATGCATTTAGATAAAAATCAAAATTATAATTTCAAAGCAAAAAAATTAAGATTTAATTTTTAATGTGTGCAATAAGAATGCATCTGATTCTATTTTTTTTTTTATAGATGATTTTCAATAAAATGATTCTATTATTTTTTTATAAATAGTTTCCAATAAAATTATTGATAATGGTTAACTAGTAAAACTATGAGGTAGATGCTTTAGTGATGGATGAGCATAAATGGGCGCCCCAAACTAGTTATTGGATAAGCTATCCATATTTTAGAATTTTTTAATTATATTAGAGTTAAGTATTAAATTTTTTATAATATATATATATATATATATATATATTTGGAAGACTCAATTTTTCAAACAAATGGTCATCATTATTCTTAATTTTCTTTTGTAACGGGTTCGCAACAAATGAAGATAAAAAGAAAATTTTTGTTCATCAACATAGGATGCGTGCATGAAAACAAATTCTCTATTTACTCAGATAAAATAAAAATATAAAAGATTATATTTAATATTGATAGAAGCGAAATATGGATCTCAACCGCTTCATTTGATTGCCACTTCATCTGGAGCTCCATCGATTGTCATCTGATGTGGAGTTTTTTTTTTTTTGGAATAATCTGGCATTGAAGAATCATAACGGAGGTGTGATATTTCACGGATATTCACAAGTTAAATACAGCGGCGTACGTGGCAGTGCGAGGGGCATTGTTCTTATGATATCCTGTTTTTTTTATCTGTATAAAAAAAAAAAAAATCTCAAATCGTCAAGAACGACGACGACAGCTGGCCTCAACCTCCCCCCGTTGCCTCCCTTCTCTTCTTGTGCCGCCTGTGCTCTCTCTCTCCTCTTGTATTCAACAGCAACCCCGTCTCTTCCCTCTCCTCTTCGGCTTCCTCCGCAGCGCCTCCTTTCTCACCTTCGCTTCTCCCTTGTCTCCATCTTCTCCCTTGCCGCTTTCACTGAGCTCCGGCGTCACCGTTCTTTGTCACCGAACGCCGTCAATGTCGCCGCCGTCCCAAGATCTGGATCTTTTTCATCTTCCACCCTACCACCTCCTCCCTTTCTCTCGTTTCCCTTGGTTTCATCTCCACATCGCCGCCCCTCGCCCCTTTTTCCTCGTCGACGCCTCTGTTCACAGGCGCTGCCACCGTGGGGGTTCCATGGTCAGCCCCAAGAGTCAACCACCACCCTCTTCTTTCCTCTCACCTTCGCCGTCGTCTTCGTCCACTAGCACCACCGTCGCCAACCTCCGTTCTCCTCCCGCTGGAATCCACAGCGCTGCCGCCTCTCTTCTCCCTCTCTCCTCTGCTCTTTCTCCACCTTCCATTGCCGCATCGCCTCCTTCCCTCCCTCTCCACCAGATCCCGTAGCTCGCTGCCACTGCCTCCCGGCTTCCTCTGCCCACCGTCGACCTCCTTCCTATTCTCTCTACAATTACCGTTGCCGACTGCTATCGCCATGGCTGGCTTTCTCTTTACCTCCATGATCTTGCCAAGCTCCAGTGTTGCCGTCCACCGCCACCGCCATCGCGACTACCTCCCTCCTTTTCCTCTTCCTCCACCGTGGCCTCCGTCGTCGATCGGGAGGAAGAAGATGGCTCTCTAATTTGGATAGGTGGGATGGTAGGGATCTTGGGCCTGCTGACTAGTTAATGGAATCTTGGGCTTGCTGAATAGTGAATGGAATGGGCAAGTATGAGTTTTATTCTATGATGGGTTGGGTGAATAGCTAATGGATCGAAGCCTAGAATACTAATGGGTTGGGCCTGTTGGGCCGAGTATGGGCCTGGTGGGTCCTGGCCCAAATAGGCTGAATGGGCCATGGTCCAGCTGGGTTAATGGGTTTGGGCTTCTTTTACAATAGTTGTTGGGTGGGCTGATTAATTTTTCAGCTTGGGCTTTGAGGTAATTAGATGTTGGGTGGGCTGATTAATTTTTGAGCTTGGGCTTTGAGGTAATTAAGTAGGCATTAATAGGGGCATTTTTGTAAATATAATTAAGTAATAAATTTAGCAATGTTAGAAAATAAATAAATTTTGGATTAAATTAGTTAAGTAAGGGTTAGTAATTGAATTAGAAAGGTAAAATGGTCATTTTTGGATTTGAGCTAAAGAGGTAAAATAGTAATTTTATTAATTATAAATTTTGATGAATTGAATAATTGTTTATGTTGGATTATAGATGCTCATTTTTTAATTGGCTTACATTGAGAAGATTATTGAAGTAACAATTTGAGGTGGAAGTTTTACATTATATTATTGTGCAATATGTTTTCATGCCTTGTATGCCTGCATATATCATATATTATTGTTGGTTTTCTCGCATAATTTAGAATGAACATTGAAGATTATTATAGATTTGTATATATAGTGGTATGTTATTATGTTATAAATGGTTTTTTAGTTTAATTTGAAATTATAGATTTAGGATCTTTTGGAGGTGATGTGGATGGTCTTTTGGAGGTATGATGGTATGATTTGGTGTTCTGGATATGGTGTGGCATGGTATGGTGTGGCATGGTATATTGGAAGTGGTATTGGGTGATTTGGTATTTTGAAGGTAGGATGGTATATCTTGGTGTTGTAAAGGTGGTGTGGTTTGCAGTATGCTTGAAGATGATATGGGATAGGTTGGTATTCTAGAGGTAGAATGTTATGGCTTGATCTTCTCGAGTATGCGTATGAGATGGTTTAATGGAGAGGATACAAGAGGCGTATGATGGATACCACTATTGATACATGTATTAGTTACGTGCGGTAAGATGAGAGTACTCATGGTACTATCACTCATCTATATTAGCTGCATGAGAAAAGGGCATAAAAGGGCCGTGAAAGCCGTGTAGAACGAAAGTCATGACAACGGGTTGATATGGCCGAGTTCATCACGCTTGGTGTAATAGTATATAAATCAACCTTAGCCCAAGGAGAAGTATCACAAGGTTAGATTGTTACACTGTAATCGTAATACCGCGTTTGATTGTCGGTATGATACTGTTGCGGTATTGCCTCGTGACGCTTACATGTTAAGTGGAGTAACCTCACTTTAACATGTGATGCATTTGTTTATTTGAAATCGGAGTATTTGTGGTAAGGGTTATATAAAAAGTTCTCATGCAAAGTATTGCTTACTAATCGAGAGCGTCGAGGAGTGACTTGCTTAATAATGCCTTGTGTTTAAGTGCATGGATAGTGTGGTAGTGGTTGTGGTTATGTTTGGATGCGATTGGTTGGTATGGTTGTATGGTTTGGTGGTTATATGGATGTGGTTGGGTGCGATGATGGTTATCTGGATATTATAGTTAGTTCTGGCTATGGTTGTGGGTATCGGGGTGCGGGTGGTTATTTTGATGCTTTAGTAAAGTTATTTTTGCTTGATGTTATTATTTGGATTTTATTGATTGTGGTTGTGGGCATGGCTATCCGAAGGGTTTGAATATTCTTTTGGTACGTGAATTTTATGGGTTCTCTGGAGTCAGGTTATATATATTATGATATCTTTTCGTTAAAGTATATTTTCGGCTATACTTGATATTATAGTTTATTTTGTTAGCATATTCATGATGGTAGTGTATATAAGTTCTACCGAACCCTTTTAGTTCATCGGCACATTCTATCTTTTTTTTTTTTTTTTTTTTTTTTTGCAAAAATTAGAACATTTATTTGATAAATCGAAAATTTTAGGGATGGACGGCCCTTCCTCGACACCGTCGGATCACTAAGGCCGACTTTCGTCACTGCTGCGATGGGTGGGTCTTGCGGTCACTCCCTTATGCCTTTGCACTCGAGGGCCAATCTCGAGTCCGACCGAAACCTTCTGCATGCCTCCGTTACCTTTTGGGAGAGCTACCTCATGGCTTGTCTGCAGGGGCTTGTCCCTTGGCCACTGGGTCACAGCACAAGGTTAGAATTCTAGCTCTTCCCGAGTGGTATCTCGCTGATAGCTCGGGCCTCCCGAGGAAGGAGGCCTTCTTTGCACTTCCTTAAAACTGCATAGGAAAGGCCCCAAGCCAATTTCAAGGAACGGTAAAGCTTCATAGGTTCTTTACGTCCAGTGCACGGTACCTGCATTAGCGACCCAAGTGAGACTTACTATATCCATGTGAATTATGTCTCCTATCTCTATGAATGAATTATTTCATTATTGATTATTAGTCAATAAGTCTCCCAGAGGGTGTGAATGGTTAGAGGTTTCTTTTCTCATTTCTTATATTGATCAAATTAAAAGAGGAAGGTAAAGAATTGATAACTTGATACTGGAAATTGATATATCTGGATTTTAACTTGAGCATTTGCATTTTGTAGGTGTGAAGGTTTAGCAGGCCTTGCGTGTTTTTAAGGTACGATTTAAAAGTACGAGAGCCGTGTCGCCGAAGCTCCTGGATCGGGTTACTGGATTGAAAGTTACAATAGTTCTGAGTGGGTGCAGCGGAACGTTTATTTGGCCATTGAGAGTCATAATTTTTGTTCAATGATAATTTTAGGTGCTATGGATGGCTTGAGATCCTTGGAAAGGAGTTTCGGTGGTAGAAACCTCTGGGCGAGGCACTGCATGATCCTGGCCCCATGGGAGAGCATTGTTGGAAAGAGATAGAGGGATCAAGGGGAGGGAGGGAAAAGAATGGACAGTGGAAGAAGAAAAGCCTGGGATGTTCAAGAGTGCTGCTTGAGAGCGCCTCTTTCGAGCGAGGAGAAGGGAACAGGCACGGAACCCGCCGGTTCATCTACCAGTTTAGGGCTACTAGAGTTGGTGGATCATTGCAGAGGTCATGTGCAATGTAGGAAATTTTGTAGAAGCTCTTCTATGTTTTTAAACCATCTCAACCGTCCATTAAAATATATTATTTATGACATCTAAAAAATAAATCTTAATTATTTATGATATTTTTATATCACCGCAAATATTTAAAATCTCAAAGAAAGATTGTTCAAAAATTAATTTTCATAAAAAGCTATATTAGTATGGAGATATTTTTAAAAAAAGGTAATTAAAAATAATTTTTCAAACATGTGACACATCATATTCTGCCATATATATGTAGAATGGCATTTAAGATAAATACCATTAATTAAACCATAAATGCCATAAAATATTGATATAAAATGGTATTTAAAATAAATGACCTGTTGTATAATTATGTATCAAAATTTTATGGCATTTAGATTAAAATATATAAAAATGCATTTTTTAGTGACATAAAATAGCAAATGTCAAAGAAGCATGTGCCACCTTAAATATTTTTGTTGCAATGTTAGCCAAAAATGGAATATCTAAATTTTTTTTTCATTAATAAATTTCTAATAACTTTCAACAAAGAGAAAAGAATGGATGAAAAATGGAATGACTAATTAATGAAAAGAAATAGGTGAAAAATGAAAAAAAAAACTAGCGGTAATTTATAAAGAAGATACGATACGTATGGACTAAATAATTATTTATAGAAAAGTTATTTTGGTCATTTTCCATTCATTACTCAACCTAGACATATGGTATTAGTTGGTTATTTGATTTATAAAGAAGACATAGCTAAGGATAAACTAAATAATTATTTGTAAAGAGTTTTAGTCATTTCTTATCCATTTTTCTACCTATATATATATATATATATATATATATATATATATATATATATATATATGGGGTATTAGCCTTTTTTTCTTATCTCATCTATTTGCCTCTTTTCTTAAAATTTGTGTTTGCAATGGAGTATTTTTGACGAATGCCTCTATTTATTGTTTTGCTCTTATTTCGTCAACATGACTTTTGGTTCTTATGTTTCTCTCATTCTTCATCATCTTCTTTTTTTTTTTATATTTTAGTATCTAATTGTAGTGGCTTTCCTTGATTTCATGTATATATTTGAAGAATTTATATGCCTAATTAACTAATTTTTAACTAAGTTTTCTATATTTCCTTTCAAAAGAGATGGGGACAATGATAGTTGAGGCAAAGATTTGTAAGTATCCAAGTGCTATGTTTGTACAGGCATACGCTTTTGATTCACATTATTGTTCAATATGCTAAAATAAGAAATAAGTAGACAAATTGGAGTGAAGTAGGAGATTGCTTTGATAAGTTGTCAAGAGGATTCACTTAAAGAAAGACATTGCACTAGAATGCAGGGCAAATGTATTTGCACTGACAAAGAATCATTAAAAGTACGAACTCTCGTATTTGATGAAAATGATTGTATGGTCCCTTGCATTTCAAGAATAAAAATATATTATCTTAGTTTGAGAATTTGGTGAAGCGTTCTTATCTTGTTGAATTAAATAAATATAAATAAAAAATAAAATAAAATATAAAATATTTAATTTTAAATTTTAAAATTAATTATTAAATAGAAAATAATATCTATCATCAACTTATGCATAAAAAGTAAGTTATAGCATAAATAAAAAAAAATTATTGATTAAA